>CAKOBK010000370.1:0-91648 GCA_932526605.1 Nephrotoma flavescens | reverse complement strand
TTGAAATGGGCTTACAACAAAACTACTTCGTTAAATGAATTTTTACATTGATTTTATTGTTTTTGGTTGTGAATCAAACCATATTAGACAAAAAACCAAAAAAAAAAAAATCGGACCCCAAGTACTTACACCCAAAATTTTCGAGTCCTAGTAGATTCTGGTTGAAATGGGCTTACAACAAAACTATTTCGTTAAATGAATTTTTACATTGATTTTATTGTTTTTGGTTGTGAATCAAACCATCTTAGACAAAAATTCCAAAAAAAAATCGGACCCCAAGTACTTACACCCAAAATTTTCGAGTCCTAGTAGATTCTGGTTGAAATGGGCTTACAACAAAACTACTTCGTTAAATGAATTTTTACATTGATTTTATTGTTTTTGGTTGTGAATCAAACCATCTTAGACAAAAATCCAAAAAAAAATCGGACCCAAGCACTTACACCCAAAATTTTCGAGTCCTAGTAGATTCTGGTTGAAACGGGCTTACAACAAAACTATTTCGTTAAATGAATTTTTACATTGATTTTATTGTTTTTGGTTGTGAATCAAAGCATATTAGACAAAAATTCAAAAAAAAAAAAATCGGACCCCAAGTACTTACACCCAAAATTTTCGAGTCCTAGTAGATTCTGGTTGAAATGGGCTTACAACAAAACTATTTCGTTAAATGAATTTTTACATTGATTTTAATGTTTTTGGTTGTAAATCAAACCATATTAGACAAAAATCCAAAAAAAAATCGTACCCCAAGTACCTCCACCCAAAATTTTTGAGTCCTAGTAGATTCTGGTTGAAATGGGCTTACAACAAAACTATTTCGTTAAATGAATTTTTACATTGATTTTATTGTTTTTGGTTGTGAATCAAACAATCTAAGACAAAAATCCCAAAAAAAAAATCGGACCCCAAGTACTTACACCCAAAATTTTCGAGTCCTAGTAGATTCTGGTTGAAATGGGCTTACAACAAAACTATTTCGTTAAATGAATTTTTACATTGATTTTATTGTTTTTGGTTGTAAATCAAACCATATTAGACAAAAATCCAAAAAAAAAAATCGGACCCCAAGTACTTACACCCAAAATTTTCGAGTCCTAGTAGATTCTGGTTGAAATGGGCTTACAACAAAACTATTTCGTTAAATGAATTTTTACATTGATTTTATTGTTTTTGGTTGTAAATCAAAGCATATTAGACAAAAATCCCAAAAAAAAAATCGGACCCCAAGTACTTACACCCAAAATTTTCGAGTCCTAGTAGATTCTGGTTGAAATGGGCTTACAACAAAACTATTTCGTTAAATGAATTTTTACATTGATTTTATTGTTTTTGGTTGTGAATCAAACCATCTTAGACAAAAATCCCCAAAAAAAAAATCGGACCCCAAGTACTTACACCTAAAATATTCGAGTCCTAGTAGATTCTGGTTGAAATGGGCTTACAACAAAACTATTTCGTTAAATGAATTTTTACATTGATTTTATTGTTTTTGGTTGTGAATCAAACCATATTAGACAAAAATCCAAAAAAAAATCGGACCCCAGGTCCCACACCAAAAATTTTCTAGTCCTAGTAGATTCTGGTTGAAATGGGCTTACAACAAAACTATTTCGTTAAATGAATTTTTACATTGATTTTATTGTTTTTGGTTGTGAATCAAAGCATATTAGAAAAAAATCAAAAAAAAAATCGGACCCCAAGTACATACACCCAAAATTATCGAGTCCTAGTAGATTCTGGTTGAAATGGGCTTACAACAAAACTATTTTGTTAAATGAATTTTTACATTGATTTTATTGTTTTTGGTTGTGAATCAAACCATCTTAGACAAAAATCCAAAAAAAATATGACCCCAAGTACTTACACCCAAAATTTTCGAGTCCTAGTAGATTCTGGTTGAAATGAGCTTACAACACAACTATTTCGTTAAATGAATTTTTACATAGATTTTATTGTTTTTGGTTGTGAATCAAACCATATTAGACAAAAATCCAAAAAAAAAAATCGGACCCCAAGTACCTACACCTAAAATTTTCGAAACCTAGTAGGTTCTGGTTGAAATGGGCTTACAACAAAACTATTTCGTTAAATGAATTTTTACATTGATTTTATTGTTTTTGGTTGTGAATCAAACCATATTAGACAAAAATCCAAAAAAAAAATCGTACCCCAAGTACTTACAAACAAAATTTTTGAGTCGTAGTAGATTCTGGTTGAAATGGGCTTACAACAAAACTATTTCGTTAAATGAATTTTTACATTGATTTTATTGTTTTTGGTTGTGAATCAAACCACATTAGACAAAAATCCCAAAAAAAATCGGACCCCAATTACTTACACCCAAAATTTTCGAGTCCTAGTAGATTCTGGTTGAAAGGGGCTTACAACAAAACTATTTCGTTAAATGAATTTTTACATTGATTTTATTGTTTTTGGTTGTAAATCAAACCATATTAGACAAAAATCCAAAAAAAAAATCGTACCCCAAGTTCTTACACCCAAAATTTTTGAGTCCTAGTAGATTCTGGTTGAAATGGGCTTACAACAAAACTATTCCGTTAAATGAATTTTTCGTTGAGTTTATTGTTTTTGGTTGTGAATCAAAGCATATTAGACAAAAATCCAAAAAAAAAAAATCGGACCCCAAGTACTTACACCCAAAATTTTCGAGTTCTAGTAGATTCTGGTTGAAATGGGCTTACAACAAAACTATTTCGTTAAATGAATTTTTACATTGATTTTATTGTTTTTGGTTGTGAATCAAACCATATTAGACAAAAATCCAAAAAAAAAAATCGGACCCCAAGTACTTACACCCAAAATTTTCGAGTCTTAGTAGATTCTGGTTGAAATGGGCTTACAACAAAACTATTTCGTTAAATGAATTTTTACATTGATTTTATTGTTTTTGGTTGTGAATCAAACCATCTTAGACAAAAATCCAAAAAAAAAATCGGACCCCAAGTACTTACACCCCAAATTTTCGAGTCCTATTAGATTCTGGTTGAAATGGGCTTACAACAAAACTATTTCGTTAAATGAATTTTTACATTGATTTTATTGTTCTTGGTTGTGAATCAAACCATCTTAGACAAAAATCCCCAAAAAAAAATCGGACCCCAAGTACTTACACCCAAAATTTTCGAGTCCTAGTAGATTCTGGTTGAAATGGGCTTACAACAAAACTATTTCGTTAAATGAATTTTTACATTGATTTTATTGTTTTTGGTTGTAAATCAAACCATATTAGACAAAAATCCAAAAAAAAAAAAAAAATCGTACCCCAAGTACTTACACCCAAAATTTTCGAGCCCTAGTAGATTCTGGTTGAAATGGGCTCACAACAAAACTATTTCGTTAAATGAATTTTTACATTGATTTTATTGTTTTTGGTTGTGAATCAAACCATATTAGACAAAAATCCCAAAAAAAAAAATCGGACCCCAAGTACTTACACCCAAAATTTTCGAGTCCTAGTAGATTCTGGTTGAAATGGGCTTACAACAAAACTATTTCGTTAAATGAATTTTTACATTGATTTTATTGTTTTTCGTTGTGAATCAAACCATCTTAGACAAAAATCCCAAAAAAAAAAATCGGACCCCAAGTACTTACACCCAAAATTTTCGAGTCCTAGTAGATTCTGGTTGAAATGGGCTTACAACAAAACTATTTCGTTAAATGAATTTTTACATTGATTTTATTGTTTTTGGTTGTAAATCAAACCATATTAGACAAAAATCCAAAAAAAAAACGGACCCCAAGTACTTACACCCAAAATTTTCGAGTCCTAGTAGATTCTGGTTGAAATGGGCTTACAACAAAACTATTTCGTTAAATGAATTTTTACATTGATTTTATTGTTTTTGGTTGTAAATCAAACCATATTAGACAAAAATCCAAAAAAAAAATCGGACCCCAAGTACTTACACCCAAAATTTTCGAGTCCTAGTAGATTCTGGTTGAAATGGGCTTACAACAAAACTATTTCGTTAAATGAATTTTTACATTGATTTTATTGTTTTTGGTTGTGAATCAAACCATATTGATATGATATGATATGATATGATATGATATGATTGAGGCGTAGAGGCCAGCCATAACGGCGATCCTAGGTACGTTACCATAATCCTGAAATATCAACAATCAAATAACAAATTATATCTGAATGCGAATTATATTTCAGCATCATGCGGGCCCAGGCCCTGCCTGCATCCTTAACAGATAAGGTTATTTGGGAAAGGATGTTAGTCACAGAAACGACTAGGGCGAACCGCAGCAAAGTCATTTTCTAACTACTTAAATATATTAAAATGTTAGTTACAATTAAATTCACACTCTAGAGTAGATTTTGTTAGTTTATTAATTTGGGTTAGCTGTGGTTGTGGTAAAGGATACTAATACTCATCATATGTATTCGGCATCAGTCATAATAGACTAGTTAGGTTATTTAATTCACATCTACGGGTCATCTCATCATATGCTGTTTGTAACCTTATTTTACCCTATCTTCCCACCCAACACCATCTAACCGAGGGATTTCACGTTCGTAATTACTCGACAGCATTATCATACATATGATGACCTAAATATTTCGTTGCTATTGTAAAACAATTAAATTGAAATTCGGTATTGTCATTAAGCTACTGTATATTTAAATTCATCCAACTAAAAGCAGGGTTGATTTATATCTAACATTCACACACTTCACTAAAACATAACCTGAATTCAACAAGAAAGATCGTCGAAAAACAACATTCCATTTCAAAAGGTCTTTGGATCGTTAACATATTTGATTATATTGAATTTATCCTCAAAGCGTAAATAATTGAATAGACCCCCTGATCAAGAATGTTGCAATCACAATCTTCCCTGACCTTCCGGTATGTTTAAAAAATAATAATAATAAAATAAATTGAATTATATTTGCCGACAACTTTATTATTTCTTTAAAGTCAGGACTTTCGACAAAATTTCAATTTATAGAATTTATTTAAAGTAAGGAACTAATTTAATTTAAGAACACAACATATTCTAGAAAAATCTCGAGCCTAGAACACACGTTTTAATAAGAACAAAAATAAAATTCGTAAATCGAATCCTTTTCCCGTAAGCAGAGACTTTTCGTTCACCGGGATTAGTGTAATCAAAATAAAACAGAGTTAAATGTATATGTACAACAATTTATGAGCCAAATGTACGTAATAGTACTAGAGTACAACAATAACAATGTTCCGAGATGAGAGGATATTAGTTTTAAAACAAAACAAATAAAATTAATGATCGCAAAACAAAATTTGAGAAAATAAAATCGTAAGCAAGAGACACAAATATGGTATGGTACACCAAACACACGCAACGAAACCTTATAATTATAACTGAGCGCGTACAATGTACATTCATGTTCAAATCCAAAACACAGATAAGGATTAAAGATGTGGATCTTTCCTACAACCGCGATGTATATGAAACTAAAATTATTAATTTACATACCCTGTTATTATAGGGGTTTTAGAATTTATGTTAGCAGAGATAAGATAGTTTAGCTATTTAATATATAACTCTCTTTCATACCAAAGTAAAATTTCATAAACAATATTTTATATGTTAAATGTTCGTTTGTGTACGACACAAACGAAAAAGAAATCGTATGCTACCCGTTTATTATTATCGATCGTTTCAAAGTATCTGTAGTTGTGATCAATCGATTTACGAGTTTACATTATTAGTGCACTACCATTTTCCAGCCACCAACCACTCTTTACCATGAAAACCACCCCACATTTCTGAAGCATAAATGACCACTTCTTTGAGAATTTCAAAAACAGATATCTCAATATCGGATAATAGAGAAGATCGATTTGGCCTCACCATAGAAGCGCAATTCGACTTTTGACATGTAATGCCTCAACCAGTCAGCCTTAAGTTCTTAAGTTGTGCTCCATTTTGGAACACTTAGGAGAGCGGTACAACCACCAAAATTTTAGAGGTCACTTGTTTATTTGTGACGAGAAGCCTATACAATTTTGGTGAGTGTAGCACTAACCGAAGTGGTGCAATCAGCGTTTAACTTAAGAACTTAAGGCTGACTGGTTGAGGCATAACTTTTGACCATGAAAACCAATTTATTTATTATTATTCAATTTATTTAGCCACCCCACTATATTTATTTATTTCCATGCCTAACCGAAAGTCTGATAATTTTTGGCTGGCGGATTTTTAGATAAACCGCACATAATTTACGAAAGTGCGCTCTAAATTATTAACAAAGTAATTAAACTATGAATAGGAATATGTTTTACCAAATCTTATCAATAAACCAAAATTTCAGCGATGTCTAAGCATAATCACTATCTTGTAGATATGAACGGGTGATACTTAAACCTATCTAAATTGGCATGGATCTTTTCGTAAATTATTCATATAATATTGCGAATGGGATTGCTCAAGCACGTCATACCAATTAACATAAATCTCCGAGACGGTTGAGCATAACCATAGGTAAGTATGAATAAAGAATACTCATCCCTATCAAAATTTATATGTATTGCTCCAATAAAACTGGTTGTGCTCGTCTTTCGATTTTCTAGATATCGTATATTATTCATACATTATTGGGACTGAAATTGTTCACACGTCATACAAATTCACATAAATCTCACTGACGTTTGGGCATAAGCCCATTGAAATGGGCTTACAACAAAACTATTTCGTTAAATGAATTTTTACATTGATTTTATTGTTTTTGGTTGTGAATCAAACCATATTAGACAAAAATCCAAAAAAAAAATTTGGACCCCAAGTACTTTTACACCCAAAATTTTCGAGTCCTAGTAGATTCTGGTTGAAATGGGCTTACAACAAAACTATTTCGTTAAATGAATTTTTACATTGATTTTATTGTGTTTGGTTGTAAATTAAACCATATTAGACAAAAATCCAAAAAAAAAAATCATACCCCAAGTACTTACACCCAAAATTTTCAAGTCCTAGTAGATTCTGGTTGAAATGGGCTTACAACAAAACTATTTCGTTAAATGAATTTTTACATTGATTTTATTGTTTTTGGTTGTGAATCAAACCATCTTAGACAAAAATCCCAAAAAAAAATCGGACCCCAAGTACTTACACCCAAAATTTTTGAGTCCTAGTACATTCTGGTTGAAATGGGCTTACGACAAAACAGTTTCGTTTAATGAATTTTTACATTGATTTTATTGTTTTTGGTTGTAAATCAAAGCATATTAGACAAAAATCCAAAAAAAAAAATCATACCCCAAGTACTTACACCCAAAATTTTCGAGTCCTAGTAGATGTTGGTTGAAATGGGCTTACAACAAAACTATTTCGTTAAATGAATTTTTCGTTGATTTTATTGTTTTTGGTTGTGAATCAAACCATATTAGACAAAAATCCAAAAAAAAAAAAAAATCAGACCCCAAGTACTTACACCCAAAATTTTCGAGTCCTAGCAGATTCTGGTTGAAATGGGCTTACAACAAAACTATTTCGTTAAATGAATTTTTACATTGATTTTACTGTTTTTGGTTGTGAATCAAACCATATTAGACAAAAATCCAAAAAAAAAAATCGGACCCCAAGTACTTACACCCAAAATTTTTGAGTCCTAGTATATTCTGGTTGAAATGGGCTTACAACAAAACTATTTCGTTAAATGAGTTTTTACATTGATTTTATTGTTTTTTTTTTAATCAAACCATATTAGACAAAAATCAAAAAAAAAAATGGACCGCAAATACTTAAACCCAAAATTTTCGAGTCCTAGTAGATTCTGGTTGAAAAGGGCTTACAACGAAACTATTTCGTTAAATGAATTTTTACATTGATTTTATTGTTTTTGGTTGTGAATCAAACCATATAAGACAAAAATCAAAAAAAAAAAATCGGACCCCAAGTACTTACACCCAAAATTTTCGAGTCCTAGTAGATTCTGGTTGAAATGGGCTTACAACAAAACTGTTTCGTTAAATGAATTTTTACATTGATTTTATTGTTTTTGGTTGTAAATCAAACCATATTAGACAAAAATTTAAAAGAAAAAATCGTACCCCAAGTGCTTACACCCAAAATTTTCGAGTCCTAGTAGATTCTGGTTGAAATGAGCTTACAACAAAACTATTTCGTTAAATGAATTTTTACATTGATTTTATTGTTTTTGGTTGTGAATCAAACCATATTAAAGAAAAATCCAAAAGAAAAAAAATCGGACTTACACCCAAAATTTTTGAAACCTAGTAGATTCTGGTTGAAATGGGCTTACAACAAAAATATTTCGTTAAATGAATTTTTACATTGATTTTATTGTTTTTGGTTGTTAATCAAACCATCTTAGACAAAAATCCCAAAAAAAAAAAATCGGACCCCAAGTACTTACACCCAAAATTTTCGAGTCATAGTAGATTCTGGTTGAAATGGGCTTACAACAAGACTATTTCGTTAAATGAATTTTTACATTGATTTTATTGTTTTTGGTTGTAAATCAAACCATATTAGACAAAAATCCAAAAAAAAAAATCGTACCCCAAGTACTTACACCCAAAATTTTCTAAACCTAGTAGATTCTGGTTGAAATGGTCTTACAACAAAACTATTTCGTTAAATGAATTTTTACATTGATTTTATTGTTTTTGGTTGTGAATCAAAGCATATTAGACAAAAATCCAAAAAAAAAAAAATCGGACCCCAAGTACTTACACCCAAAATTTTCGAGTCCTAGTAGATTCTGGTTGAAATGGGCTTACAACAAAACTATTTCGTTAAATGAATTTTTACATTGATTTTATTGTTTTTGGTTGTAAATCAAACCATATTAGACAAAAATCCAAAAAAAAAATCGTACTCCAAGTACTTACACCCCAAAATTTTTGAGTCCTAGTAGATTCTGGTTGAAATGGGCTTACAACAAAACTATTTCGTTAAATGAATTTTTACATTGATTTTATTGTTTTTGGTTGTGAATCAAACCATATTAGACAAAAATCCAAAAAAAAATCGTAATCGAAATTTTCGAGTCCTAGTAGATTCAGGTTGAAATGGGCTTACAACAAAACTATTTCGTTAAATGAATTTTTACATTGATTTTATTGTTTTTGGTTGTGAATCAAACCATATTAGACAAAAATCCCAAAAAAAAATCGGACCCCAAGTACTTACACCCAAAATTTTCTAGTCCTAGTAGATTCTGGTTGAAATGGGCTTACAACAAAACTATTTCGTTAAATGAATTTTTACATTGATTTTATTGTTTTTGGTTGTGAATCAAAGCATATTAGACAAAAATCAAAAAAAAAAACGGACCCCAAGTGCTTACACCCAAAATTTTCGAGTCCTAGTAGATTCTGGTTGAAATGAGCTTACAACAAAACTATTTCGTTAAATGAATTTTTACATTGATTTTATTGTTTTTGGTTGTGAATCAAAGCATATTAAAGAAAAATCCAAAAAAAAAAAAATCGGACTTACACCCAAAATTTTTGAAACCTAGTAGATTCTGGTTGAAATGGGCTTACAACAAAAATATTTCGTTAAATGAATTTTTACATTGATTTTATTGTTTTTGGTTGTTAATCAAACCATCTTAGACAAAAATCCCAAAAAAAAAAAATCGGACCCCAAGTACTTACACCCAAAATTTTCGAGTCATAGTAGATTCTGGTTGAAATGGGCTTACAACAAGACTATTTCGTTACATGAATTTTTACATTGATTTTATTGTTTTTGGTTGTAAATCAAACCATATTAGACAAAAATCCAAAAAAAAAAATCGTACCCCAAGTACTTACACCCAAAATTTTCTAAACCTAGTAGATTCTGGTTGAAATGGTCTTACAACAAAACTATTTCGTTAAATGAATTTTTACATTGATTTTATTGTTTTTGGTTGTGAATCAAACCATATTAGACAAAAATCCAAAAAAAAAAATCGGACCCCAAGTACTTACACCCAAAATTTTCGAGTCCTAGTAGATTCTGGTTGAAATGGGCTTACAACAAAACTATTTCGTTAAATGAATTTTTACATTGATTTTATTGTTTTTGGTTGTAAATCAAACCATATTAGACAAAAATCCAAAAAAAAAAATCGTACTCCAAGTACTTACACCCAAAATTTTTGAGTCCTAGTAGATTCTGGTTGAAATGGGCTTACAACAAAACTATTTCGTTAAATGAATTTTT
The DNA here is from genome assembly GCA_932526605.1 of Nephrotoma flavescens. Taxonomy (NCBI): domain Eukaryota; kingdom Metazoa; phylum Arthropoda; class Insecta; order Diptera; family Tipulidae; genus Nephrotoma; species Nephrotoma flavescens. The sequence goes on along the minus strand of CAKOBK010000370.1, from coordinate 81,448 downwards.
ACATTGATTTTATTGTTTTTGGTTGTGAATCAAACCATATTAGACAAAAATCCAAAAAAAAATCGTAATCGAAATTTTCGAGTCCTAGTAGATTCAGGTTGAAATGGGCTTACAACAAAACTATTTCGTTAAATGAATTTTTACATTGATTTTATTGTTTTTGGTTGTGAATCAAACCATATTAGACAAAAATCCAAGAAAAAAAAATCGGACTCCAAGTACTTACACCCAAAATTTTCTAGTCCTAGTAGATTCTGGTTGAAATGGGCTTACAACAAAACTATTTCGTTAAATGAATTTTTACATTGATTTTATTGTTTTTGGTTGTGAATCAAAGCATATTAGACAAAAATCAAAAAAAAAATCGGACCCCAAGTACTTACAGCCAAAATTTTCGAGTCCTAGTAGATTCTGGTTGAAATGGGCTTACAACAAAACTATTTCGTTAAATGAATTTTTACATTGATTTTATTGTTTTTGGTTGTGAATCAAACCATCTTAGACAAAAATCCAAAAAAAAAAATCGGACCCCAATTACTTACACCCAAAATTTTCGAGTCCTAGTAGATTCTGGTTGAAATGGGCTTACAACAAAACTATTTCGTTAAATGAATTTTTACATTGATTTTATTGTTTTTGGTTGTGAATCAAACCATATTAGACAAAAATCCAAAAAAAAAAATCGGATCCCAAGTACATACTTACAACCAAAATTTTCGAGTCCTAGTATATTCTGGTTAAAATGGGCTTACAACAAAACTATTTCGTTAAATAAATTTTTATATTGATTTTATTGTTTTTGGTTGTGAATCAAACCATATTAAACAAAAATCCAAAAAAAAAAATCGGACCCCAAGTACTTACACCCAAAATTTTCGAGTCCTAGTAGATTCTGGTTGAAATGGGCTTACAACAAAACTATTTCGTTAAATGAATTTTTACATTGATTTTATTGTTTTTGGTTGTGAATCAAACCATCTTAGACAAAAATCCCAAAAAAAATCGGACACCAAGTACTTACACCCAAAATTTTCGAGTCCTAGTAGATTCTGGTTGAAATGGGCTTACAACAAAACTATTTCGTTAAATGAATTTTTACAATGATTTTATTGTTTTTGGTTGTGAATCAAACCATCTTAGACAAAAATCCAAAAAAAAAAAATCGGACCCCATGTACTTACACAAAAAATTTTAGAGTCCTAGTAGATTCTGGTTGAAATGGGCTTACAACAAAACTATTTCGTTAAATGAATTTTTACATTGATTTTATTGTTTTTGGTTGTGAATCAAACCATATTAGACAAAAATCCAAAAAAAAAAAATCGGACCCCAAGTACTTACACCCAAAATTTTCGAGTCCTCGTAGATTCTGGTTGAAAAGGGCTTACAACGAAACTATTTCGGTAAATGAATTTTTACATTGATTTTATTGTTTTTGGTTGTGAATCAAACCATATTAGACAAAAATCCAAAAAAAAAATCGGTCCCCAAGTACTTACACGAAAAATTTTCGAGTCCTAGTAGATTCTGGTTGAAATGGGCTTACAACAAAACTATTTCGTTAAATGAATTTTTACATTGATTTTATTGTTTTTGGTTGTAAATCAAACCATATTAGACAAAAACCAAAAAAAAAATCGGACCCCAAGTATTTACACCCAAAATTTTTGAGTCCTAGTAGATTCTGGTTGAAATGGGCTAACAACAAAACTATTTCGTTAAATGATTTAACTATGATTTAACTATTTCGTTAAATGAATTTTTACATTGATTTTATTGTTTTTGGTTGTAAATCAAACCATATTAGACAACAAACCATAAAAAAAAAATTGTACCCTAAGAACTTACACCCAAAATTTTCGAGCCCTAGTAGATTCTGGTTGAAATGGGCTTACAACAAAACTATTTCGTTAAATGAATTTTTCGTTGATTTTATTGTTTTTGGTTGTGAATCAAACCACATTAGACAAAAATCCAAAAAAAAAAATCGGACCCCAAGTACTTACACCCAAAATTTTCGAGTCCTAGTAGATTCTGGTTGAAATGGGCTTACAACAAAACTATTTCGTTAAATGAACTTTTACATTGATTTTATTGTTTTTGGTTGTGAATCAAACCATCTTAGACAAAAATCCCAAAAAAAAAATCGGACCCCAAGTTCTTACACCCAAAATTTTCGAGTCCTAGTAGATTCTGGTTGAAATGGGCTTACAACAAAACTATTTCGTTAAATGAATTTTTACATTGATTTTATTGTTTTTGGTTGTGAATCAACCCATCTTAGACAAAAATCCAAAAAAAAAAATCGGACCCCAAGAACTTATACAAAAAATTCTCGAGTCCTAGTAGATTCTGGTTGAAATGGGCTTACAACAAAACTATTTCGTTAAATGAATTTTTACATTGATTTTATTGTTTTTGGTTGTGAATCAAACCATATTAGACAAAAATCCAAAAAAAAAAATCGGACCCCAAGTACTTTTACACCCAAAATTTTCGAGTCCTAGTAGATTCTGGTTGAAATGGGCTTACAACGAAACTATTTCGGTAAATGAATTTTTACATTGATTTTGTTGTTTTTGGTTGTGAATCAAACCATATTAGACAAAAATCCAAAAAAAAAAAATCGAACCCAAGTACTTACACCCAAAATTTTCGAGTCCTAGTAGATTCTGGTTGAAATGGGCTTACAACAAAACTATTTCGTTAAATGAATTTTTACATTGATTTTATTGTTTTTGGTTGTAAATCAAACCATATTAGACAAAAACCAAAAAAAAAAATCGGACCCCAAGTATTTACACCCAAAATTTTTGAGTCCTAGTAGATTCTGGTTGAAATGGGCTAACAACAAAACTATTTCGTTAAATGATTTAACTATGATTTAACTATTTCGTTAAATGAATTTTTACATTGATTTTATTGTTTTTGGTTGTAAATCAAACCATATTAGACAACAAACCATAAAAAAAAAATTGTACCCTAAGAACTTACACCCAAAATTTTCGAGCCCTAGTAGATTCTGGTTGAAATGGGCTTACAACAAAACTATTTCGTTAAATGAATTTTTCGTTGATTTTATTGTTTTTGGTTGTGAATCAAACCACATTAGACAAAAATCCAAAAAAAAAAATCGAACCCCAAGTACTTACACCCAAAATTTTCGAGTCCTAGTAGATTTTGGTTGAAATGGGCTTACAACAAAACTATTTCGTTAAATGAACTTTTACATTGATTTTATTGTTTTTGGTTGTGAATCAAACCATCTTAGACAAAAATCCCAAAAAAAAAAAATCGGACCCCAAGTTCTTACACCCAAAATTTTCGAGTCCTAGTAGATTCTGGTTGAAATGGGCTTACAACAAAACTATTTCGTTAAATGAATTTTTACATTGATTTTATTGTTTTTGGTTGTGAATCAACCCATCTTAGACAAAAATCCAAAAAAAAAAATCGGACCCCAAGAACTTAAACAAAAAATTCTCGAGTCCTAGTAGATTCTGGTTGAAATGGGCTTACAACAAAACTATTTCGTTAAATGAATTTTTACATTGATTTTATTGTTTTTGGTTGTGAATCAAACCATATTAGACAAAAATCCAAAAAAAAAAAATCGGACCCCAAGTACTTTTACACCCAAAATTTTCGAGTCCTAGTAGATTCTGGTTGAAATGGGCTTACAACAAAACTATTTCGTTAAATGAATTTTTTACATTGATTTTATTGTGTTTGGTTGTAAATTAAACCATATTAGACAAAAATCCAAAAAAAAAAATCATACCCCAAGTACTTACACCCAAAATTTTCAAGTCCTAGTAGATTCTGGTTGAAATGGGCTTACAACAAAACTATTTCGTTAAATGAATTTTTACATTGATTTTATTGTTTTTGGTTGTGAATCAAACCATCTAAGACAAAAATCCCAAAAATAAATCGGACCCCAAGTACTTACACCCAAAATTTTTGAGTCCTAGTACATTCTGGTTGAAATGGGCTTACGACAAAGCAGTTTCGTTTAATGAATTTTTACATTGATTTTATTGTTTTTGGTTGTAAATCAAACCATATTAGACAAAAATCCAAAAAAAAAAATCATACCCCAAGTACTTACACCCAAAATTTTCGAGTCCTAGTAGATTCTGGTTGAAATGGGCTTACAACAAAACTATTTCGTTAAATGAATTTTTCGTTGATTTTATTGTTTTTGGTTGTGAATCAAACCATATTAGACAAAAATCCAAAAAAAAAAAAATCAGACCCCAAGTACTTACACCCAAAATTTTCGAGTCCTAGCAGATTCTGGTTGAAATGGGCTTACAACAAAACTATTTCGTTAAATGAATTTTTACATTGATTTTATTGTTTTTAGTTGTAAATCAAACCATATTAGACAAAAATCCAAAAAAAAAAATCGGACCCCAAGTACTTACACCCAAAATTTTCGAGTCCTAGTAGATTCTGGTTGAAATGGGCTTACAACAAAAATATTTCGTTAAATGAATTTTTACATTGATTTTATTGTTTTTGGTTGTGAATCAAACCATATTAGACAAAAATCCCAAAAAAAAAATCGGACCCCAAGTACTTACACCCAAAATTTTCGAGTCCTAGTAGATTCTGGTTGAAATGGGCTTACAACAAAACTATTTCGTTAAATGAATTTTTACATTGATTTTACTGTTTTTGGTTGTGAATCAAACCATATTAGACAAAAATCCAAAAAAAAAATCGGACCCCAAGTACTTACACCCAAAATTTTTGAGTCCTAGTATATTCTGGTTGAAATGGGCTTACAACAAAACTATTTCGTTAAATGAGTTTTTACATTGATTTTATTGTTTTTTTTTAATCAAACCGTATTAGACAAAAATCAAAAAAAAAAATGGACCGCAAATACTTAAACCCAAAATTTTCGAGTCCTAGTAGATTCTGGTTGAAAAGGGCTTACAACGAAACTATTTCGTTAAATGAATTTTTACATTGATTTTATTGTTTTTGGTTGTGAATCAAACCATATAAGACAAAAATCAAAAAAAAAAAATCGGACCCCAAGTACTTACACCCAAAATTTTCGAGTCATAGTAGATTCTGGTTGAAATGGGCTTACAACAAGACTATTTCGTTAAATGAATTTTTACATTGATTTTATTGTTTTTGGTTGTAAATCAAACCATATTAGACAAAAATCTAAAAAAAAAAATCGTACCCCAAGTACTTACACCCAAAATTTTCTAAACCTAGTAGATTCTGGTTGAAATGGTCTTACAACAAAACTATTTCGTTAAATGAATTTTTACATTGATTTTATTGATTTTGGTTGTGAATCAAAGCATATTAGACAAAAATCCAAAAAAAAAAAATCGGACCCCAAGTACTTACACCCAAAATTTTCGAGTCCTAGTAGATTCTGGTTGAAATGGGCTTACAACAAAACTATTTCGTTAAATGAATTTTTACATTGATTTTATTGTTTTTGGTTGTAAATCAAACCATATTAGACAAAAATCCAAAAAAAAAATCGTACTCCAAGTACTTACACCCAAAATTTTTGAGTCCTAGTAGATTCTGGTTGAAATGGGCTTACAACAAAACTATTTCGTTAAATGAATTTTTACATTGATTTTATTGTTTTTGGTTGTGAATCAAACCATATTAGACAAAAATCCAAAAAAAAAATCGTAATCGAAATTTTCGAGTCCTAGTAGATTCAGGTTGAAATGGGCTTACAACAAAAATATTTCGTTAAATGAATTTTTACATTGATTTTATTGTTTTTGGTTGTGAATCAAACCATATTAGACAAAAATCCCAAAAAAAAATCGGACCCCAAGTACTTACACCCAAAATTTTCTAGTCCTAGTAGATTCTGGTTGAAATGGGCTTACAACAAAACTATTTCGTTAAATGAATTTTTACATTGATTTTATTGTTTTTGGTTGTGAATCAAAGCATATTAGACAAAAATCAAAAAAAAAATCGGACCCCAAGTACTTACAGCCAAAATTTTTGAGTCCTAGTAGATTCTGGTTGAAATGGGCTTACAACAAAACTATTTCGTTAAATGAATTTTTACATTGATTTTATTGTTTTTGGTTGTGAATCAAACCATCTTAGACAAAAATCCAAAAAAAAAAATCGGACCCCAATTACTTACACCCAAAATTTTCGAGTCCTAGTAGATTCTGGTTGAAATGGGCTTACAACAAAACTATTTCGTTAAATGAATTTTTACATTGATTTTATTGTTTTTGGTTGTGAATCAAACCATATTAGACAAAAATCCAAAAAAAAATCGGATCCCAAGTACTTACAACCAAAATTTTCGAGTCCTAGTATATTCTGGTTGAAATGGGCTTACAACAAAACTATTTCGTTAAATAAATTTTTATATTGATTTTATTGTTTTTGGTTGTGAATCAAACCATATTAAACAAAAATCCAAAAAAAAAAATCGGACCCCAAGTACTTACACCCAAAATTTTCGAGTCCTAGTAGATTCTGGTTGAAATGGGCTTACAACAAAACTATTTCGTTAAATGAATTTTTACATTGATTTTATTGTTTTTGGTTGTGAATCAAACCATCTTAGACAAAAATCCCAAAAAAAATCGGACACCAAGTACTTTCACCCAAAATTTTCGAGTCCTAGTAGATTCTGGTTGAAATGGGCTTACAACAAAACTATTTCGTTAAATGAATTTTTACAATGATTTAATTGTTTTTGGTTGTGAATCAAACCATCTTAGACAAAAATCCAAAAAAAAAAATCGGACCCCATGTACTTACACAAAAAATTTTAGAGTCCTAGTAGATTCTGGTTGAAATGGGCTTACAACAAAACTATTTCGTTAAATGAATTTTTACATTGATTTTATTGTTTTTGGTTGTGAATCAAACCATATTAGACAAAAATCCAAAAAAAAAAAATCGGACCCCAAGTACTTACACCCAAAATTTTCGAGTCCTCGTAGATTCTGGTTGAAAAGGGCTTACAACGAAACTATTTCGGTAAATTAATTTTTACATTGATTTTATTGTTTTTGGTTGTGAATCAAACCATATTAGACAAAAATCCAAAAAAAAAAATCGGTCCCCAAGTACTTACACCCAAAATTTTCGAGTCCTAGTAGATTCTGGTTGAAATGGGCTTACAACAAAACTATTTCGTTAAATGAATTTTTACATTGATTTTATTGTTTTTGGTTGTAAATCAAACCATATTAGACAAAAACCAAAAAAAAAAAAATCGGACCCCAAGTATTTACACCCAAAATTTTTGAGTCCTAGTAGATTCTGGTTGAAATGGGCTAACAACAAAACTATTTCGTTAAATGATTTAACTATGATTTAACTATTTTTTTTAAATGAATTTTTACATTGATTTTATTGTTTTTGGTTGTAAATCAAACCATATTAGACAACAAACCATAAAAAAAAAATTGTACCCTAAGAACTTACACCCAAAATTTTCGAGCCCTAGTAGATTCTGGTTGAAATGGGCTTACAACAAAACTATTTCGTTAAATGAATTTTTCGTTGATTTTATTGTTTTTGGTTGTGAATCAAACCACATTAGACAAAAATCCCAAAAAAAAAAATCGGACCCCAAGTACTTACACCCAAAATTTTCGAGTCCTAGTAGATTCTGGTTGAAATGGGCTTACAACAAAACTATTTCGTTAAATGAACTTTTACATTGATTTTATTGTTTTTGGTTGTGAATCAAACCATCTTAGACAAAAATCCCAAAAAAAAAATCGGACCCCAAGTTCTTACACCCAAAATTTTCGAGTCCTAGTAGATTCTGGTTGAAATGGGCTTACAACAAAACTATTTCGTTAAATGAATTTTTACATTGATTTTATTGTTTTTGGTTGTGAATCAACCCATCTTAGACAAAAATCCAAAAAAAAAAAATCGGACCCCAAGAACTTAAACAAAAAATTCTCGAGTCCTAGTAGATTCTGGTTGAAATGGGCTTACAACAAAACTATTTCGTTAAATGAATTTTTACATTGATTTTATTGTTTTTGGTTGTGAATCAAAGCATATTAGACAGAAATCCAAAAAAAAAAAAATCGGACCCCAAGTACTTACACCCAAAATTTTCGAGTCCTAGTATATTCTGGTTGAAATGGGCTTACAACAAAACTATTTCGTTAAATGAATTTTTACATTGATTTTATTGTTTTTGGTTGTAAATCAAACCATATTAGACAAAAATCCAAAAAAAAAAAATCGGACCCCAAGTACTTACACCCAAAATTTTTGAGTCCTAGTAGATTCTGGTTGAAATGGGCTTACAACAAAACTATGTATTTCGTTAAATGAATTTTTACATTGATTTTATTGTTTTTGGTTGTAAATCAAACCATATTAGACAAAGGACCATAAAAAAAAATTGTACCTTAAGTACTTACACCCAAAATTTTCGAGTCCTAGTAGATTCTGGTTGAAATGGGCTTACAACAAAACTATTTCGCTAAATGAATTTTTCGTTGATTTTATTGTTTTTGGTTGTGAATCAAACCATATTAGACAAAAATCCAAAAAAAATAAATTCGAACCCATAGTGCTTACACCCAAAATTTTCGAGTCCTAGTAGATTCTGGTTGAAATGGGCTTACAACAAAACTATTTCGTTGATTGAACTTTTACATTGATTTTATTGTTTTTGGTTGTGAATCAAACCATCTTAGACAAAAATCCCAAAAAAAAAAATCGGACCCCAAGTTGTGAATCAAACCATATTAGACAAAAACCCAAAAAAAAAAAATCGGACCCCAAGTACTTATACCCAAAATTTTCGAGTCCTAGTAGATTCTGGTTGAAATGGGCTTACAACAAAAATATTTCGTTAAATGAATTTTTACATTGATTTAATTGTTTTTTGTTGTAAATCAAACCATATCAGACAAAAATCTATAAAAAAAATCGTACCCCAAGTACTTACACAAAAAATTTTCGAGTCCTAGTAGATTCTGGTTGAAATGGGCTTACAACAAAACTATTTCGTTAAATGAATTTTTACATTGATTTTACTGTTTTTGGTTGTGAATCAAACCATATTAGACAAAAATCCAAAAAAAAAATCGGACCCCAAGTACTTACACCCAAAATTTTTGAGTCCTAGTATATTCTGGTTGAAATGGGCTTACAACAAAACTATTTCGTTAAATGAATTTTTACATTGATTTCATTGTTTTTGGTTGTGAATCAAACCATATTAGACAAAAATCAAAAAAAAAATGGACCGGAAGTACTTAAACCCAAAATTTTCGAGTCCTAGTAGATTCTGGTTGAAAAGGGCTTACAACAAAACTATTTCGTTAGATGAATTTTTACATTGATTTTATTGTTTTTGGTTGTGAATCAAACCATATAAGACAAAAATCAAAAACAAAAAAAAATCGGACCCCAAGTACTTACACCCAAAATTTTCGAGTCCTAGTAGATTCTGGTTGAAATGGGCTTACAACAAAACTATTTCGTTAAATGAATTTTTACATTGATTTTATTGTTTTTGGTTGTAAATCAAACCATATTAGACAAAAATCCAAAAAAAAAATTGTACCTTAATTACTTACACCCAAAATTTTCGAGTCCTACTAGATTCTGGTTGAAATGGGCTTACAACAAAACTATTTCGTTAAATGAATTTTTACATTGATTTTATTGTTTTTGGTTGTGAATCAAAGCATATTAGAGAAAAATCCCACAAAAAAAATCGGACCCCAAGTACTTACACCCAAAATTTTTGAGTCCTAGTAGATTCTGGTTGAAATGGGCTTACAACAAAACTATTTCGTTAAATGAATTTTTACATCGATTTTATTGTTTTTGGTTGTGAATCAAACCATCTTAGACAAAAATCCCAAAAAAAAATCGGACCCCAAGTACTTACACCCAAAATTTTCGAGTCATAGTAGATTCTGGTTGAAATGGGCTTACAACAAGACTATTTCGTTAAATGAATTTTTAAATTGATTTTATTGTTTTTTGTTTGTAAATCAAACCATATTAGACAAAAATCCAAAAAAAAATCGTACCCCAAGTACTTACACCCAAAATTTTCGAGTCCTAGTAGATTCTGGTTGAAATGGGCTTACAACAAAACTATTTCGTTAAATGAATTTTTACATTGATTTTATTGTTTTTGGTTGTAAATCAAACCATCTTAGACAAAAATCCCAAAAAAAATCGGACGCCGAGTACTTACACCCAAAATTTTCGAGTCCTAGTAGATTCTGGTTGAAATGGGCTTACAACAAAACTATTTCGTTAAATGAATTTTTACATTGATTTTATTGTTTTTGGTTGTGAATCAAACCATCTTAGACAAAAATCCAAAAAAAAAATCAGACCCCAAGTACTTACATCCAAAATTTGCGAGTCCTAGTAGATTCTGGTTGAAATGGGCTTACAACAAAACTATTTCGTTAAATGAATTTTTACATTGATTTTATTGTTTTTGGTTGTGAATCAAAGCATATTAGACAAAAATCCCAAAAAAAAATTGGACCCCAAGTACTTACACAAAAATTTTCGAGTCCTAGTAGATTCTGGTTGAAATGGGCTAACAACAAAACTATTTCGTTAAATGAATTTTTACATTGATTTTATTGTTTTTGGTTGTAAATCAAACCATATTAGACAAAAATCCAAAAAAAAATCGTACCTTAAGTACTTACACCCAAAATTTTTGAGTCCTAGTAGATTCTGGTTGAAATGGGCTTACAACAAAACTATTTCGTTAATTGAATTTTTACATTGATTTTATTGTTTTTGGTTGTAAATCAAACCATATTAGACAAAAATTCAAAAAAAAATCGGACCCCAAGTACTTACACCCAAAATTTTCGAATCCTAGTAGATGCTGGTTGAAATGGGCTTACAACAAAACTATTTCGTTAAATGAATTTTTACATTGATTTTATTGTTTTTGGTTGTGAATCAAACCATATTAGATAAAAATCCCAAAAAAAAAATCGGACCCCTAGTTCTTACACCCAAAATTTTCGAGTCCTAGTAGATTCTGGTTGAAATGGGCTTACAACGAAACTATTTCGTTAAATGAATTTATACATTGATTTTATTGTTTTTGGTTGTGAATCAAAGCATATTAAACAAAAATCAAAAAAAAAATCGGACCCCAAATACTTACACCCAAAATTTTCGAGTCCTAGTAGATTCTGGTTGAAATGGGCTTACAACAAAACTATTTCGTTAAATGAATTTTTACATTGATTTTATTGTTTTTGGTTGTGAATCAAACCATCTTAGACAAAAATCCAAAAAAAAAATCGGACACCAATTACTTACACCCAAAATTTTCGAGTCCTAGTAGATTCTGGTTGAAATGGGCTTACAACAAAACTATTTCGTTAAATGAATTTTTACATTGATTTTATTGTTTTTGGTTGTGAATCAAACCCTATTAGACAAAAATCCAAAAAAAAAATCGGACCCCAAGTACTTACACCCAAAATTTTCGAGTCCTAGTAGATTCTGGTTGAAATGGGCTTACAACAAAACTATTTCGTTAAATGAATTTTTACATTGATTTTATTGTTTTTGGTTGTGAATCAAACCATATTAGACAAAAATCCAAAAAAAAAAATCAGACCCCAAGTACTTACAACCAAAATTTTCGAGTCCTAGTAGATTCTGGTTGAAATGGGCTTACAACAAAACTATTTCGTTAAATGAATTTATACATTGATATTGTTGTTTTTGGTTGTGAATCAAACCATATTAGACAAAAATCAAAAAAACAAAAATCGGACCCCAAGCACTTACACCCAAAATTTTGAGTCCTAGTAGATTCTGGTTGAAATGGGCTTACAACAAAACTATTTCGTTAAATGAATTTTTAAATAGATTTTATTGTTTTTGGTTGTAAATCAAACCATCTTAGACAACTAACCATAAAAAAAAATTGTACCCCAAGTACTTACACCCAAAATTTTTGAGTCCTAGTAGATTCTGGTTGAAATTGGCTTACAACAAAACTATTTCGTTAAATGAATTTTTACATTGATTTTATTGTTTTTGGTTGTGAATCAAAGCATATTAGACAAAAATCCAAAAAAAAAAAAATCGGACCCCAAGTACTTACACCCAAAATTTTCGAGTCCTAGTAGATTCTGGTTGAAATGGGCTTACAACAAAACTATTTCGTTAAATGAATTTTTACATTGATTTTATTGTTTTTGGTTGTGAATCAAACCATCTTAGACAAAAATCCAAAAAAAAAATGGGACCCCAAGTACTTACACCCAAAATTTTCGAGTCCTAGTAGATTCTGGTTGAAATGGGCTTACAACAAGACTATTTCGTTAAATGAATTTTTACATTGATTTTATTGTTTTTGGTTGTAAATCAAACCATATTAGACAAAAATCCCAAAAAAAAATCGTACCCCAAGTACTTACACCCAAAATTTTCGAGTCCTAGTAGATTCTGGTTGAAATGGGCTTACAACAAAACTATTTCGTTAAATGAATTTTTACATTGATTTTATTGTTCTTGGTTGTGAATCAAACCGTATTAGACAAAAATCCCAAAAAAAAAAATCGGACCCCAAGTACTTACACCCAAAATTTTCGAGTCCTAGCAGATTCTGGTTGAAATGGGCTTACAACAAAACTATTTCGTTAAATGAATTTTTACATTGATTTTATTGTTTTTGGTTGTGAATCAAACCATATTAGACAAAAAATCCAAAAATAAAAAAATCGGACCCCAAGTACTTACACCCAAAATTTTCAAGTCCTAGTAGATTCTGGTTGAAATGGGCTTACAACAAAACTATTTCGTTAAATGAATTTTTACATTGATTTTATTGTTTTTGGTTGTAAATCAAACCATATTAGACAAAAATCCAAAAAAAAAATCGGACCCTTAGTGCTTACACCCAAAATTTTCGAGTCCTAGTAGATTCTGGTTGAAATGGGCTTACAACAAAAATATTTCGTTAAATGAATTTTTACATTGATTTAATTGTTTTTGGTTGTAAATCAAACCATATTAGACAAAAATCCAAAAAAAAAAAATCTGACCCCAAGTACTTACACCCAAAATTTTCGAGTCCTAGTAGATTCTGGTTGAAATGGGCTTACAACAAAACTATTTCGTTAAATGAATTTTTTCATTGATTTTATTGTTTTTGGTTGTGAATCAAACCATATTAGACAAAAATTCCAAAAAAAATCGGACCCCAAGTACTTACACCCAAAATTTTCGAGTAGTAGGAGATTCTGGTTGAAATGGGCTTACAACAAAACTATTTCGTTAAATGAATTTTTACATTGATTTTATTGTTTTTGGTTGTGAATCAAAGCATATTAGACAAAAATCAAAAAAAAAAAAAATCGGACCCCAAGTACTTACACCAAAAATTTTCGAGTCCTAGTAAATTCTGGTTGAAATGGGCTTACAACAACACTATTTCGTTAAATGAATTTTTACATTGATTTTATTGTTTTTGGTTGTGAATCAAACCATATTAGACAAAAATCAAAAAAAAAAAAAAATCGGACCCCAAGTACTTACACACAAAATTTTCGAGTCCTAGTAGATTCTGGTTGAAATGGGCTTACAACAATACTATTTCGTTAAATGAATTTTTACATTGATTTTATTGTTTTGGGTTGTGAATCAAACCATCTTAGACAAAAATCCCAAAAAAAAATCGGACCCCAAGTACTTACACCCAAAATTTTCGAGGCTTAGTAGATTCTGGTTGAAATGGGCTTACAACAAAACTATTTCGTTAAATGAATTTTTACATTGATTTTATTGTTCTTGGTTGTGAAACAAACCATCTTAGACAAAAATCCAAAAAAAAAAATCGGACCCCATGTACTTACACAAAAAATTTTCGAGTCCTAGTAGATTCTGGTTGAAATGGGCTTACAACAAAACTATTTCGTTAAATGAATTTTTACATTGATTTTATTATTTTTGGTTGTGAATCAAAGCATATTAGACAAAAATCCAAAAAAAAAATCGGACCCCAAGTACTTACACCAAAAATTTTCGAGTCCTAGTAGATTCTGGTTGAAATGGGCTTACAACAAAACTATTTCGTAAATGAATTTTTACATTGATTTTATTGTTTTTGGTTGTAAATCAAACCATATTAGACAAAAATCCAAAAAAAAAAAATCGGACCCCAAGTACTTACACCCAAAATTTTGAGTCCTAGTAGATTCTGGTTGAAATGGACTTACAACAAAACTATTTCGTTAAATGAATTTTTACATAGATTTTATTGTTTTTGGTTGTAAATCAAACCATCTTAGACAACAAACCATAAAAAAAATTGTACCCCAAGTACTTACACCCAAAATTTTTGAGTCCTAGTAGATTCTGGTTGAAATTGGCTTACAACAAAACTATTTCGTTAAATGAATTTTTACATTGATTTTATTGTTTTTGGTTGTGAATTAAACCATCTTAGACAAAAATCCCCCAAAAAAAAAATCGGACCCCTAGTACTTACACCCAAAATTTTCGAGTCCTTGTAGATTCTGGTTGAAATGGGCTTACAACAAAACTATTTCGTTAAATGAATTTTTACATTGATTTTATTGTTTTTAGTTGTAAATCAAACCATATTAGACAAAAATCCAAAAAAAAAGTCGGACCCCAAGTACTTACACCCAAAATTTTCGAGTCCTAGTAGATTCTGGTTGAAATGGGCTTACAACAAGACTATTTCGTTAAATGAATTTTTACATTGATTTTATTGTTTTTTGTTTGTAAATCAAACCATATTAGACAAAAATCCAAAAAAAAAATCGTACCCCAAGTACTTACACCCAAAATTTTCGAGTCCTAGTAGATTCTGGTTGAAATGGGCTTACAACAAAACTATTTCGTTAAATAAATTTTTACATTGATTTTATTGTTTTTGGTTGTAAATCAAACCATATTAGACAAAAATCCCAAAAAAAAATCGGACGCCAAGTACTTACACCCAAAATTTTCGAGTCCTAGTAGATTCTGGTTGAAATGGGCTTACAACAGAACTATTTCGTTAAATGAATTTTTACATGGATTTTATTGTTTTTGGTTGTGAATCAAACCATCTTAGACAAAAATCCCCAAAAAAAAATCGGACCCCAAGTACTTACACAAAAAATTTTCGAGTCCTAGTAGATTCTGGTTGAAATGGGCTTACAACAAAACTATTTCGTTAAATGAATTTTAACATTGATTTTATTATTTTTGGTTGTGAATCAAAGCATATTAGACAAAAATCCCAAAAAAAAAATCGGACCCCAAGTACTTACACAAAAATTTTCGAGTCCTAGTAGATTCTGGTTGAAATGGGCTAACAACAAAACTATTTCGTTAAATGAATTTTTACATTGATTTAATTGTTTTTGGTTGTAAATCAAACCATATTAGACAAAAATCCAAAAAAAAATCGTACCCCAAGTACTTACACCCAAAATTTTTGAGTCCTAGTAGATTCTGGTTGAAATGGGCTTACAACAAAACTATTTCGTTAATTGAATTTTTACATTGATTTTATTGTTTTTGGTTGTAAATCAAACCATATTAGACAAAAATTAAAAAAAAAAATCGTACCCCAAGTACTTACACCCAAAATTTTCGAGTCCTAGTAGATGCTGGTTGAAATGGGCTTACAACAAAACTATTTCGTTAAATGAATTTTTACATTGATTTTATTGTTTTTGGTTGTGAATCAAACCATATTAGACAAAAATCCCAAAAAAAAAATCGGACCCCTAGTTCTTACACCCAAAATTTTCGAGTCCTAGTAGATTCTGGTTGAAATGGGCTTACAACGAAACTATTTCGTTAAATGAATTTTTACATTGATTTTATTGTTTTTGGTTGTGAATCAAAGCATATTAAACAAAAATCAAAAAAAAAATCGGACCCCAAATACTTACACCCAAAATTTTCGAGTCCTAGTAGATTCTGGTTGAAATGGGCTTATAACAAAACTATTTCGTTAAATGAATTTTTACATTGATTTTATTGTTTTTGGTTGTGAATCAAACCATCTTAGACAAAAATCCAAAAAAAAAATCGGACACCAATTACTTACACCCAAAGTTTTCGAGTCCTAGTAGATTCTGGTTGAAATGGGCTTACAACAAAACTATTTCGTTAAATGAATTTTTACATTGATTTTATTGTTTTTGGTTGTGAATCAAACCCTATTAGACAAAAATCCAAAAAAAAATCGGACCCCAAGTACTTACACCCAAAATGTTCGAGTCCTAGTAGATTCTGGTTGAAATGGGCTTACAACAACACTATTTCGTTAAATGAATTTTTACATTGATTTTATTGTTTTTGGTTGTGAATCAAACCATATTAGACAAAAATCCAAAAAAAAATCAGACCCCAAGTACTTACAACCAAAATTTTCGAGTCCTAGTAGATTCTGGTTGAAATGGGCTTACAACAAAACTATTTCGTTAAATGAATTTATACATTGATTTTGTTGTTTTTTTTGTGAATCAAACCATATTAGACAAAAATCCAAAAAAAAAAAAATCGGACCCCAAGTACTTACACCCAAAATTTTCGAGTCCTAGTAGATTCTGGTTGAAATGGGCTTACAACAATACTATTTCGTTAAATGAATTTTTACATTGATTTTATTGTTTTTGGTTGTGAATCAAACCATCTTAGACAAAAATCCCAAAAAAAAATCGGACCCCAAGTACTTACACCCAAAATTTTCGAGTCTTAGTAGATTCTGGTTGAAATGGGCTTACAACAAAACTATTTCTTTAAATGAATTTTTACATTGATTTTATTGTTTTTGGTTGTGAAACAAACCATCTTAGACAAAAATCCAAAAAAAAAAATCGGACCCCATGTACTTACACAAAAAATTTTCGAGTCCTAGTAGATTCTGGTTGAAATGGGCTTACAACAAAACTATTTCGTTAAATGAATTTTTACATTGATTTTATTGTTTTTGGTTGTGAATCAAAGCATATTAGACAAAAATCCAAAAAAAAAATCGGACCCCAAGTACTTACACCCAAAATT
The DNA here is from genome assembly GCA_932526605.1 of Nephrotoma flavescens. Classification (NCBI taxonomy): domain Eukaryota; kingdom Metazoa; phylum Arthropoda; class Insecta; order Diptera; family Tipulidae; genus Nephrotoma; species Nephrotoma flavescens. The sequence goes on along the minus strand of CAKOBK010000370.1, from coordinate 64,402 downwards.
TTCGAGTCCTAGTAGATTCTGGTTGAAATGGGCTTACAACAAAACTATTTCGTTAAATGAATTTTTACATTGATTTTATTGTTTTTGGTTGTAAATCAAACCATATTAGACAAAAATCAAAAAAAAAAATCGGACCCCAAGTACTTACACCCAAAATTTTGAGTCCTAGTAGATTCTGGTTGAAATGGGCTTACAACAAAACTGTTGCCGCGCAACACGAGCAACATTTGGTATTTTCCACCTGAAATTCGTACAACACAAAACAACACATAATGAATTGAAACACCTTAATGTACATCCATTTATATATAATACTTAATGCTAACTTTATTTTATATAATTTTTATACACAAAAATTTACTTTGTCAAACACTATTTTGTACATCCATATTTGCTTCCAATTCATGTTCCTAGAATAGAAATTAAATATTAGAATTCATTAATTAGCTAGACATAAAATACTTATCTGTAATGATCACAACAGGCAGGATAATTATCTATAAAAAATAAGAATTATTAGTTTAGAATTTAAGAAAATTTAAATTGCACAAATAAAAATTACTTACCTTGTTTACATATGGAAATGGCGAGACGGTGACATTTCCATGACATTTACGTACACTCACACCACAATATACCCATTGAACCTATCTAACTCCGAATATAGGTAAAGTAGATTGTACTTTGCACGTAGATAGTACATACGTCAAATCAATTCCGAATTGTATTTCGGTGTAGTATAATAAGTAAATAGTATATATTTTTAGACAATTGTTTATAGGGTGAGTTATGTAATTCCGAAACTCCGAAATTTGTGTCAACTTAAAAAACCAATTTTGTAAAATCATCCTCTTACTTTTCAACTCTGGAAGCAGCAACACCTACATAATAAAATAAATTTGTACACATATTTTATACTTTGTACATTGCATTTTTTATTTTATAATTGCAACATCTACAATATTTCAAAGTGAATAAGCTTGGCCACCATTATACTCCACACAATATACGTGTTTATTTGCGGGCGTACATATTCCCCAACTATTCACTTTGAACAAATAAAATTATTATCTACTATTCCTCGAATACGTAGACAATGGTCCTTCGAGCCGGATAAGGCAACGAATACGCGAACATTACAACATCTCTTCATTTAATCAACAATTCTGGAAGAGCAAGCAATTGGTTCATTATCACCGCTTTCATCAGTAATACAGTATATATATATTTCAATATACTCTATAAATTTATATCTACAACAATAAACTGTAAGTTATCTATTTTATATAAACTATTTAGTGCTTTCGCGAGTGAATTGTGCTTACAGTGTTAAAGTTAAACATAAATCGTTTATTATAAAACTAAAGTGAACATTTTATTACGTGCGTTATTCGAAAAACAGTGATTTGCTACACCCGATTCGGCAAAAACGCAGGGTTTAATTAAGTAATTTGTGTGTTTATATCATTGAGTGCTTGCTTACAAATATGGCTGCTTTACTTGTGCAGAAGCGTGGTCGGATTTTAGGTTCTCTTACAAAGGCTGCCACGTTCGCCGATAATGTTAACAATGCAACCTCAACCGAAGAAATCGAATTAAGAATTCGGAAACTAGATGCATGGTGGGACGAATTTTACTGCATTGAAGATGAGTTGCTTTTACTACCGCAACAAGAATCGAAGTCAAGCGAATTTGAAACGAAATTCTTCAGTACTCAAGCTTCTTTGACACGTGAAATAAAACAGCGAAATCAACTCGAACCCCTAACTAATGATGATCTTAACACCACGTTAACAAACATGTATACTCAACAAAGAGCATATTTTGAATCGATACACAACAAGACAATGAGTTCGTCAAATGAAGTTAAGCTGCCAAGAATTAATATTCCACCATTTGATGGAAACTACACACAATGGCCGTCCTTTAAAGATTTATTTGAGGCTACTGTACACAAAAATGAATCGATATCTCGCGTGCACAAATTTCAACTACTCAAAGGCTTGCTTCGAGGAAGTGCTGCTAAACTAATTAATCATTTGTTAATTACCGATGCTAATTACTTAGAAGCATGGGACAAGCTAAATCAGCGATACGACAAAAAACGTACCATAGTAAGTACAATAATTAAATCATTTTTAGATCAGCCTGTTCTCCACCACGCTTCAACATATGCACTCAGAAACCTCACTGAAACTTCGGATGAACTACTTCGAGAACTGAAAGCTTTAGGGCCAGCGTGTGAAACCCGTGATCCATGGATTTTGCATTTACTACTCAACAAGTTAGATGATCAAACAAGAGAACAGTGGGCATTGCATTCAGTCTCCATGGAAATGCCAAGTGTGGACGATATATTGAAATTTCTGCATCAAAGATGTGATGCTTTAGAAGGCTGCAGTATTACGAGGAAGACACCCAAAAAATTTGTCAACGTATCACACGTATCGCACATAGATACCACCACGAATAAATGTCTATATTGCAACAAACCACATCCAATTCATAAGTGTTTTAAACTATTACGATGTGATATTGAATTGCGCAAAAGATTCATTAATGATCACAATTTATGCACTAATTGTTTAAGGATGGGGCATGCGGTAGCAGATTGTACATCAATAAACACGTGTTTCAAGTGCCGGGCAAAACATCACACCATATTACATGAAACTAACAGCGATTCAGATCAAAACCTAAAAGTTGGCAAAGCATCTAAGGATTCTAAATTAGAGTCGGTCAACACTGGTCAACGAATAGTCTCGGAGGTTCAAAATTATACCACCGCCAAGGCTACACCCGTTGGAGAAAAACAACCAATATTGCCAACTGTAATTGTTTCAACAGTAGATACACAGGGCAATATTCACTACATTCGGGCATTATTAGATTCAGGTTCAGAATCCACGTTTATCACCGAATCACTAACGAAAAAGCTAGGATTGAGCCGTAAGCATGCACATGTGGCGGTGCATGGTTTATCATCAGTTTCCGCAAGAAGTACTAGAGGACAGATTAGAATAAAACTATCTTCAAGATATAATGCAAACCACTTTGTTATCGTAGACGCCTTAATATTAACTAATCTTACTAATTATCTACCTTCTCAGGCAATAGCTCTCCATGAAGTACACAAGGGCAAATTAAACGAATTTTGTCTAGCTGATCCGAATTTTTACGAGCCAAGCCCAATCGACATGATTCTGGGTATTGACAATTTCTACGACATTGTAAACGAGAGGCGAGTACTGATGAAACCAAACCTATATTTGCTAGATAGTTTATTCGGATGGGTAGTTGCCGGTTACGTTGATCACAAAATGCATTCCACAACTAAGTGCTTTACGATCCAAGTAAACACAGAAGACGTTTGTCAACTACTACGAAGATTTTGGGAAGTGGAGGAGTTATCAACCAATATAATCCCAAAAGACGATAAATGCGAAGAACAGTTCTCCAGGACACATCAATTCGACAATGGCCGCTATGTAGTCGAGCTCCCTCTAAAGGAGAATTTTAAACAGTTGGGCAGCAGTTTGAAAGCAGCAATATCTCGAATGATGGCAATGGAACGTAAATTCCAACGAGACACTCAACTTCGAGAAGAATATACAAAATTTATGCTGGAATACCAAACGCTTGGGCATATGATCCGCATTCCTAACCAGGAAGTGTTAAGCGAGGAAGAGAAAGTGTACTATCTACCACACCATGCTGTATATAAAGTAAGCGCTACATCAAAAAAACTCCGCGTAGTTTTTGATGGTTCATGTAAGTCAAGTTCCGGGTTATCTTTAAATGATGTACTGATGACTGGTCCAACTATTCAGAACGACTTGTTTTCAATACTGACGAGGTTTCGCAAACATAAAATTGCATTTGTCGCAGATATCGAAAAGATGTACCGCCAGGTAATAGTTCATCCAAAACATCAAAATTACCAGAGAATTGTATGGCGAGAACATCCAACAACCGAAATGCAACATTTTAAACTAAATACTGTCACATATGGACTAACGTGTTCACCATATCTAGCAATCAGGTGTTTACATCAATTAGCGAAAGACAATCAATTATCCTCTAAACTAGCAAGTACAATCAAATCGGACTTTTACGTGGATGATTTGTTGTCAGGTTGCGAAACGATCGAAGAAGCTGTTGCAACGTACACTGATTTGTCTAATATATTGTCGAAAGCTGGCTTCCCTTTACGACAGTGGAGTTCAAACAATCCTGAGTTGTTGCGTCAAATACCAATGGAGAAACAAGGAACGGAATCGATTTCATTTGAGGATCCTGAGATGTACGTGAAAACTTTGGGGATTTGCTGGTTGACGAAAGAGGATGCTTTCACTTTTAGTGTACCTGCATTACACTCTGAACTATCATCAAAACGGAAGCTGTTATCAGAGTGTGGTAAAATATTTGATCCGCTTGGGTGGCTGGCTCCAGCAACAATTACCTTTAAAATCATACTTCAGTCGCTTTGGTTGTCGAAAGTAGGATGGGACGATCCGCTGCCATCCAACATTCATAAGACGTGGTGCGCCGCAAGAAACGACCTAATATGTCTCACAGGTATCCGTATACCACGATTCCTTCAAATGCAGTCAACGCATAAAATTGAATTTCACGGCTTTTGTGATGCGTCCGAAAAGGCATATTCAGCTGTAGTATACGCAAGATCAACCACCATTAGCGGCGACAGCTCGGTTCACTTAATCGCTGCAAAAACTAAGGTTTCTCCGCTGAAGCAACTATCCATTCCTCGCTTAGAATTGTGCGGAGCTGTACTTCTAACAAAACTTCTCAGCAAAGTAGCAGCAATTTTCGAAGCGCCAGTAGGCTCCCTATATGCTTGGACGGACTCTAATGTTGTATTAGCATGGCTCACAGATGTTCCCAGAAAATGGAATTGCTTTGTGGCGAATAGAACGAGTTTCATCATAGATAAACTACCAGTTAGTCGATGGCAACACGTACCAACCAAGATTAATCCAGCTGACTGTGCAAGTCGCGGCATATCACCAAGGGAACTGTTGAACCACACTCTTTGGTGGAGTGGGCCTGACTACCTGCAAAGGTCAACGCTTCATTGGCCAAATCACGAAAAACCTCCAGTTCGAACTACTGTGATCGAGGCTAGGAAAACCGTTTTAACTTCAACAAATGCAGGCGTAACCACAGATGAAACTTGTCTGATAAAATATGTAATTGACAAGTTTTCTTCATTTATGCTGATGGTTCGAATAATAAGCAGTTGTGTTAGATTTGCCGAATTATGCCGTAAAACCACCTCGCCATACATTACCAGCCAGCATATGCAAAGAAGTGAAACAATACTAATCAGATGCGCTCAACAAAAAATGTTTCACGAGGAAATACGCCAACTTCAAACTAACAAACCAATTAAAAAAAGCAGTAAATTAATATCTCTTTTTCCATTCATAGATGAAAGTGGCTTATTACGAGTAGGTGGCCGCCTGAGTAATTCCAACGTTGGTTATTCAACCAAACACCCAGTAATTCTACCAAAGCAGCACCCATTGACGGAGAAGCTCCTACGCTATCTGCATGCCAAATATTTACATCCCAATCCATCAACGTTACTGTTCATATCCAGAACAAAATATTGGGTCATTGGCGCAAAGGATGTAATAAAACAAATCACCAACAGCTGCGTACATTGTATAAAAAGTCGTCCAAGATTAGGTAAGCAAATCATGGGAAACTTACCTACATCGCGAGTCACACTAACACGCTCATTCACCAATGTTGGAGTCGATTATGCCGGGCCTGTAGCAATCAGTTCCAAGAAGGGAAGAGGTTCCAAACGGTTAAAAGGGTATATCTGCTTATTTATTTGTATGGCAACCAAGGCCATTCACCTAGAAGTAGTTGGTGATTTATCAACCGATGCGTTCATAGCCTCATTGAAGAGGTTCACAGGACGAAGGGGTTTACCAAGCAACATATATAGCGACAACGCGACTAATTTCATCGGTGCCCAGCGAAGGTTTGATGAGTTTTTCCGCATAATATCATCAAACCCACACAACGAGAAGGTATCTGCATATCTTGGTACACAGAATATACAGTGGCATACTATACCACCTTCTACCCCACATTTCGGAGGTATGTGGGAAGCGGGGGTTAAATCAATAAAAGGACATTTGCGACGAGTATTGGGCGATTCGGCACCTACGTTTGAAGAACTTCAAACACTATTGATCCAGGTAGAAGCAATTGTAAACTCTCGGCCGCTAACTCCAGTTAATGATAATCCTGACGATCTGAATATTCTAACTCCTGGCCATTTTTTAATCGGTTCACCAATGCTCGAAGTACCAGATAGGGGTCCAAATCGCGCCACACTAAAATTAAGTGAGAGATGGGAATTAATCCAAAATATGGCAAGAGGCTTTTGGAAAAGGTGGCACTTAGAATACCTCACTTCGCTTCAAAAGCGGTCCAAATGGCAGCATCAACAACAAAATTTCAAAGAAGGCGAGCTGGTTTTGATCAAAGATGATAATGCATCTTCTCTGACGTGGGCAAGAGGTCGAGTTATCAAAGTTCATCCTGGCGAAGACGGTAAGGTCCGGGTCGTCACGTTAAAAACCAGCACTGGGGAACTGAAACGTCCAATAGTAAAACTGTGCAAACTCCAGATCGAGTAGTTAAGCAATTTACTGCTTAACCGGGGGAGTATGTTGCCGCGCAACACGAGCAACATTTGGTATTTTCCACCTGAAATTCGTACAACACAAAACAACACATAATGAATTGAAACACCTTAATGTACATCCATTTATATATAATACTTAATGCTAACTTTATTTTATATAATTTTTATACACAAAAATTTACTTTGTCAAACACTATTTTGTACATCCATATTTGCTTCCAATTCATGTTCCTAGAATAGAAATTAAATATTAGAATTCATTAATTAGCTAGACATAAAATACTTATCTGTAATGATCACAACAGGCAGGATAATTATCTATAAAAAATAAGAATTATTAGTTTAGAATTTAAGAAAATTTAAATTGCACAAATAAAAATTACTTACCTTGTTTACATATGGAAATGGCGAGACGGTGACATTTCCATGACATTTACGTACACTCACACCACAATATACCCATTGAACCTATCTAACTCCGAATATAGGTAAAGTAGATTGTACTTTGCACGTAGATAGTACATACGTCAAATCAATTCCGAATTGTATTTCGGTGTAGTATAATAAGTAAATAGTATATATTTTTAGACAATTGTTTATAGGGTGAGTTATGTAATTCCGAAACTCCGAAATTTGTGTCAACTTAAAAAACCAATTTTGTAAAATCATCCTCTTACTTTTCAACTCTGGAAGCAGCAACACCTACATAATAAAATAAATTTGTACACATATTTTATACTTTGTACATTGCATTTTTTATTTTATAATTGCAACATCTACAATATTTCAAAGTGAATAAGCTTGGCCACCATTATACTCCACACAATATACGTGTTTATTTGCGGGCGTACATATTCCCCAACTATTCACTTTGAACAAATAAAATTATTATCTACTATTCCTCGAATACGTAGACAAAAACTATTTCGTTAAATGAATTTTTACATAGATTTTATTGTTTTTGGTTGTAAATCAAACCATCTTAGACAACAAACAATAAACAAAAATTGTACCCCAAGTACTTACACCCAAAATTTTTTAGTCCTAGTAGATTCTGGTTGAAATTGGCTTACAACAAAACTATTTCGTTAAATGAATTTTTACATTGATTTTATTGTTTTTGGTTGTGAATCAAAGCATATTAGACAAAAATCCCCCAAAAAAAAAAATCGGACCCCAAGTACTTACACCCAAAATTTTCGAGTCCTTGTAGATTCTGGTTGAAATGGGCTTACAACAAAACTATTTCGTTAAATGAATTTTTACATTGATTTTATTGTTTTTAGTTGTGAATCAAACCATCTTAGACAAAAATCCAAAAAAAAAATCGGACCCCAAGTACTTACACCCAAAATTTTCGAGTCCTAGTAGATTCTGGTTGAAATGGGCTTACAACAAGACTATTTCGTTAAATGAATTTTTACATTGATTTTATTATTTTTGGTTGTAAATCAAACCATATTAGACAAAAACCCAAAAAAAAAATCGTACCCCAAGTACTTACACCCAAAATTTTCGAGTCCTAGTAGATTCTGGTTGAAATGGGCTTACAACAAAACTATTTCGTTAAATGAATTTTTACATTGATTTTATTGTTTTTGGTTGTGAATCAAAGCATATTAGACAAAAATCTAAAAAAAAAAAATCGGACCCCAAGTACTTACACCCAAAATTTTCGAGTCCTAGTAGATTCTGGTTGAAATGGGCTTACAACAAAACTATTTTGTTAAATGAATTTTTACATTGATTTAATTGTTTTTGGTTGTGAATCAAACCATATTAGACAAAAATCCAAAAAAAAAATCGTACCCCAAGTACTTACACCCAAAATTTTCGAGTCCTAGTAGATTCTGGTTGAAATGGGCTTACAACAAAACTATTTCGTTAAATGAATTTTTACATTGATTTTATTGTTCTTGGTTGTAAATCAAACCGTATTAGACAAAAATCCCAAAATAAAAAATCGGACCCCAAGTACTTACACCCAAAATTTTCGAGTCCTAGCAGATTCTGGTTGAAATGGGCTTACAACAAAACTATTTCGTTAAATGAATTTTTACATTGATTTTATTGATTTGGTTGTGAATCAAACCATCTTAGACAAAAATCCAAAAATAAAAAAATCGGACCCCAAGAACTTACACCCAAAATTTTCAAGTCCTAGTAGATTCTGGTTGAAATGGGCTTACAACAAAACTATTTCGTTAAATGAATTTTTACATTGATTTTATTGTTTTTGGTTGTAAATCAAACCATATTAGACAAAAATCCAAAAAAAAAAATCGGACCCCAAGTACTTACACCCAAAATTTTCGAGTCCTAGTAGATTCTGGTTGAAATGGGCTTACAACAAAAATATTTCGTTAAATGAATTTTTACATTGATTTAATTGTTTTTGGTTGTAAATCAAACCATATTAGACAAAAATCCAAAAAAAAAAATCGGACCCCAAGTAATTACACCCAAAATTTTCGAGTCATAGTAGATTCTGGTTGAAATGGGCTTACAACAAGACTATTTCGTTAAATGAATTTTTACATTGATTTTATTGTTCTTTGTTTGTAAATCAAACCATATTAGACAAAAATCCAAAAAAAAAATCGTACCCCAAGTACTTACACCCAAAATTTTCGAGTCCTAGTAGATTCTGGTTGAAATGGGCTTACAACAAAACTACTTTATTGTTTTTGGTTGTGAATTAAAGCATATTAAACAAAAATCAAAAAAAAAAATCGGACCCCAAATACTTACACCCAAAATTTTCGAGTCCTAGTAGATTCTGGTTGAAATGGGCTTACAACAAAACTATTTCGTTAAATGAATTTTTACATTGATTTTATTGTTTTTGGTTGTGAATCAAACCATCTTAGACAAAAATCCAAAAAAAAAAATCGGACACCAATTACTTACACCCAAAGTTTTCGAGTCCTAGTAGATTCTGGTTGAAATGGGCTTACAACAAAACTATTTTGTTAAATGAATTTTTACATTGATTTTATTGTTTTTGGTTGTGAATCAAACCCTATTAGACAAAAATCCAAAAAAAAATCGGACCCCAAGTACTTACAACCAAAATTTTCGAGTCCTAGTAGATTCTGGTTGAAATGGGCAGTAGTTGTTTTGTGGGGGTTCTGGCATAAATCCCATCCCAAAAAATTTTTTCATAGTAATTGTATATTGAATACTGCTTTTTCATTTCATCTTCATGTAACATGAGAAATATAGTAATGTCTCGATAACTAAAATCTTCGTTTTGACACAATATGATATGGATTTTATTGAAATTTATTGAGGTTTGCCATTCGCCTGTTCAACTGTAATGAGGAATTTTATTATATATGTATGTATATTTGAAATGGAATATGTTAACACATTATATTGCAAGAATATTGTTTCGATAGTAAATTAAATAAAAAAATTATTGTTTTAGTATTGAAAGGGTTAAGTTATTTCATATTAAATTGGTTATTAAATGATAATAAATGATTGTTGTTATTGTATGCGATTACATATTATATAGATAAAGATTAAAACATTGAAATTTAATTTTATATGTACGATGTAAATTGTACACATATCGTAACAACAACAAATCTGTTGAATTAAGATGAAAAGCGAACGATATAATATAATAAGATTACGAGTAATAGAAAAATGAGAAATGCATTTTAATGAGAGGTATAAGAAAATGTTCTTAAAGGTGTAATTTTGTTATCATTATTTATATGTATCATATTGCATAAAAATTTATATATACGGTTATTACTTTGTAGTACATATTCCTATTATTAACTTGAACTTATTATTTTATAAAAGTTGTTTACGGTTATAAAAATTTATCATTTGGTCTTGTCTAATAGAAGAAAAACAATATTAAACAGTTCTCACCAATGTTACTTGAAACCAGCATTTCATTGTAATATTTTTAATTTTTTTATTTTTATTTCTATTTAGCAAAATAAAATAAAAAGAAGTTTTCCATTAATTTTTCTGCAGTTGTCTATTGTTAGTGAAACGAATAAAAGTGATTTTTATTTAAAAACTTCCTTAAGTGATAAAAATATTATTATTAGTAATAATAACAATAGTAATCAAAAAAATAGTGCAAAACAGTATAATAATTGTATGCAACTAGTTAAAAAAAATTAAAAAGTGAATTTTAAAAATTATACTAATTTCTAAATTAGAATTAAAATTTTTATCATTGCAATAATAACTGTTTAAATATTAATAAAAATACTATAAATAAATTAATTTAGAATACAAGAAAAACATTAGTTTAAAAAATTAAAATGTTTTCGTGCAGCTGTTCTAAAGTGTTTACAAACATTCAAAATCTTAAAAGACATCAGAAGAACCATGAGAGTGAAGAAATTGTATTATGTGATTTTTGTGGCTTAACATTTGAAAATATAAGACGTTTAACGTATCACCAAAAAATTCATCATGAATATAAATTAGTGAAATTGAGCGAGAAAAGACAATCGGAACATTTAAATGAACCGCTCAAGAAAATTAAGCTGGATGACTACATTTCTTGTGATTATTGCGATGTAGAAATCAAGAGATCAATGTTCAATGGTCACTTAAGGAGCTCGGAACATAAGAGCAAAACACTACAACATTTAGTTAACAGTAACGATGATGATGGTGATGACATTGATAATATAAATATAATGTTGTTGGACTCTGCTTTTAAGTCAAGGATTTCTACTTATAGAATTAGCGATACATCACAAAATCATATTGATATCGTTCAATTCTTGAATGTTTTAAAAGAGAAAATCATTAATCTAATTGAAAAACATGTTATCGACTACAACTCTATCAAAGTAAATTTTGAATTGTTTGCTAGTTATAAAAAGTTCATAAATAACGGAAGCAATGAGTTAGTGAACGATATTAAATCATTTAATACAAAAAACATGATAATCTCTGAAGCCACAGATATAAGTTTAATGTATGAAAATATAGTTGCATACATTTCAACCCAAAGTGAAGAGTTCCAGATGAAAGATTCTGGCTGGGCCTTGAAAGAAATCGAATACATGGAAGTTAATATATGCAAGTTCAACCCAATGAAAGCCTCATATTATTTTAAGCTGCCTGCTGCTATAACCAACAAACATGCTGTGATCAACATCAAGAACCAGGATGATGCGTGTTTCGCATGGGCTGTTGTTGCTGCATTGTATCCCACAAGAAATAACGCTGAATTAACCTCATCATATCCACATTACTCACGTGTTCTTAATTTAGATAATGTAAGCTTACCTATAAATTTTAAACAAATAAGTAATTTTGAATTTAATAATAATATTAGTATAAACGTTTATGGGTGGGAGGGTGATCAAATTGTGGGTCCTTTACATTTTACAAATCATCGTAAAAATACTCACGTTAATTTATTATACGTAGAAAACGAAGATGAAAATCATTTCTGTTTTATAAAAAATTTAAGTAGACTTGTAGGAAATCAATTGTCGAAGCATAAAACTAAAAAATGGTTATGTGATGGATGTTTGGTTTATTTTCCTGATGAAAATCAATTAAATGTACATAATCAAAATGATTGTAATCATGTAAAGTCAATTGTACCCACTCCTGAAAAAATGATTTTAAAGTTCAAGAATTTTAAACACAAACTTACAGTGCCATTTGTAATTTATTGTGATTTCGAGTCTATTTTAAAACCGATACAAACATGTTTACCAAATCCTAAATCATCATTTACCACAAATACACAGCAACATATTCCGTGTAGCTTTTCATACTTTATTAAATGCTCTTATGACGATAGTTTGTCAAAATTTGAATTATATCGTGGAGAAGATTGTGCTAGTGTATTTGTCAGTAGAATTAAAACTGACTTAGAGAAAATAAATTCAATTATTAAAAGTATAGTTCCGATGAAATTGCTTTCTAAAGAAGAGAAAGCAAAATACTTTAGCTCTAAAACTTGTCACATTTGTGAAGAATCTTTTAGTAGTTCTAACTATAAAGTAAAGGACCACTGTCACTTGACAGGTCTATTTAGAGGAGCAGCACATTATAAATGTAATTTAAATTATAAAATAACAGATCATGTTCCTATTTTTTGTCATAACCTGAGCGGATATGATGCTCATTTTATAGTAAAAGAACTTGGATTTGATAATGAAAAAATAGATTTAATAGCTCAAAATAAGGAGCGCTACATTTCCCTCACAAAACATTTTAAATTCAATGAGAACGAGTTTATTAAATTGCGTTTTGTAGATTCATTCAAATTCATGGCATCTAGCATCGATAAATTAGCAAAAAATCTTTCTGAAAATCAATTTTCAGAACTATCAAAAATGTTTAGAAATCTAGAAGAGCTTAAATTATTAAAGCAGAAAGGTATTTTTCCGTACGATTATCTAGATTCCGCTGAAAAATTTGCTGATACATGTTTACCATCAATTGACAAATTTTATAATTCACTAACAAAATCACATATTAGTAAAAAGGATTATGAACATGCTGATAATGTATGGAAAGTCTTTAAATGTAAAACTTTAGGAGAATATTCTGATATATATTTAAAATCAGACGTTCTTCTTCTGGCAGACATATTCGAAAATTTCAGAATAACATGTATGAAAACCTATAGATTAGACCCGGCTCATTACTATACTGCACCAGGGCTAAGCTGGGACGCTATGCTAAAGTTTACAAAAGTACAGCTTGAGTTATTAACGGATATCGATATGATTCATTTTATTAAGAAAGGTATTCGAGGTGGCTTAGTGCAATGTTCGAAACGCTATTCGAAGGCAAATAATAAACATTTAAAGAATTATGATCATACAAAAAAATCTAGTTATATAACGTATCTCGATGCCAATAACCTTTATGGTTGGGCAATGAGTCAATTTTTACCACATTCACAGTTTCGGTGGCTAAACCCGGCTGAAATAGATTTAATTGATATTACTCAAATACCCGAAAATACTAATAAAGGTTTAATTCTTGAAGTTGACTTGGAATATCCTACATCTCTACATTCAAAACATAGAGATTTACCATATTGTTTTGAGAATATAAAACCTATATATGAATCGTCAACCAATAAGAAGCTTATTGCAAATCTAATGAGTAAGAAAAAATATATAATACATTGGAAAAACTTAAAACAATGTGTATCAGATGGTTTAAAAATTACTAAGATTCATAGAACATTAGAATTTAGTCAAGAGGCATGGTTAAAACCATATATAGATTTAAACACTAATCTAAGAACAAAAGCAGTAAATTCATTTGAAAAAGATTTTTTCAAATTGATGAACAATAGCGTCTTTGGGAAAACAATAGAAGATGTGGACAAGCGAACAGATATCCGCCTAGTTACACATTGGGAAAATATTGGGAAAAAATTTGGCGCAAATAATCTAATTAGCAAACCAAATTTTAATTCGTGCGCAATATTTTCAGATAATTTGGTAGCTATTCAGATGTATAGACTTAAAGTTAACTATAACAAGCCTATATATGTAGGATTTAGCGTTCTGGAATTATCAAAAACACTCATGTTTGATTTTCATTATAAGCATATGCTACCTATATACGGTGATAATTTATCGCTACTTTATACCGATACTGACTCATTTGTCTATGAGATTCGGACCGAAGATTTTTATAATGATATCAAATCAGAATTGGATAAATATGATACTTCGGATTATCCCGCAGATAACAAATTCAATTTACCTTTGGTAAATAAAAAAGTTCTAGGCAAATTTAAAGACGAAATGTCGGGCGTACTTATCACGGAGTTTATTGGAATCAAGGCTAAATCATATTGTATAGTAACTGAACATGATGATGAAATAAGAAAGATAAAAGGTATCAAAAAATGTGTCGTAAGAGATGAAATTAGTGCAAATGATTTTAAAAATTGTCTTTTTCAAAATGAGTCCGTTATTCGAAATCAGCTAACATTTCGTAGTAATAAACATGATTTATACACACAATTGGTAAATAAACTTTGCTTAGATAATTCTGATGATAAACGATTCATTATTCCAAATTCATCTCATGAAACATTACCCTGGGGTCACAATCTCATAAATAATTACTATTTTGTTTAAAGATTTTAAAATATATTTTCATTGTATAAAATTATAACGTAACAATATATGCATGTATTATTTAGTATAACATTTTACAATAGTTTTTAGTGTCTTAACACCCTGTGTACATCCAATATAAATAAAAAAAATTAAATTAAATTATATCTGTTTTATTAATCCATGAGTTATGAGATGGATCAAATCCAAGCCATTTTACGTATACCTTACTTGCATTTTTCCTCAAGATTTTCTCTACAAGGTAAGTATTAGAGTGAAGCGTTTTTTGTAACTCTTTTTCATAAAACCGTCCTGCAATTGGTAGCCCTCGGTAATCTTCAAGTAAGTATGTGACTGGAAATTTGTTGTTTACGCTTATAATTTTAAATATTTCTGTCGTCCAATTAGGAGTATAACCTTTTTCGAAAACGTTTTTAAATTTACTAACTCGTACGAAATCACCAACATGAAATTTGTTTTTCTGCATTAGCTCTGGATGTGTGTAAATGTGTTTTAAGATATGCTTTTCATTTCTTTTAACTGTTTAAATAATGAAAAAATTAAAGTAATTTCGCAAAATTTAATTCAATCTAAAAAGCATAATGTAAGTTCTATTACTCAAACCAAAACCGCAATTAATCCCAACGATGATAAGCGATTTCTAATTAAAGGGGATTATGAAACCTTAGCTTGGGGCCATTATAAAATAATGGAAATTGATTGAACTGGAAACAATAATGTTCTTTATTGTATCAATGTATTATATATTTTATTTTTAAATAAATGTAAAAACAAATTATTTTAAACAATATCTGTTTTATTTATTCAAGAGTTGTGAGATGAATTAAATCCAAGCCATTTGACGTAAACCTTACTTACATTTTTCCTCAAGATTTTTTCTACAAGGTAATGTATTTGGATTTTTAGGTTTTTGTAGCTCTTTCTCAAAAAGTCGATCTGCACTTATTACAACTTGCAAAATAAAAAATGAGCAAGTAAAAAAAAATTGAATACTTACATGAAATTGTTTGCTTGCTGTGACTATTGAATTGAGAGTTTGTGTTGTATAAATTAATATTACTTTTTAAAATTCAGATTTTTTAAGTTTTATTTTTTGTTTTAACATTTTCTTAATCCTACTACTAACTCTATTTCTAATTGTTTTTAACATTGCCGGAGATTCCTCGAAATAATCAACAATCTTTCCAGTTTGTTTTACTTTATAAAAAGTATTCATTATCTTAAAATCGTCAAAACTCTTTTCAATCGGAACTTCGGCATAGTATTGAAATTTTCCGACATCTAAATGAGACTTTCCCGCTTTTGTTAAATATTCTCTATTTATAGCAATTGTAGGATCATATTTTACACCATCAATTTCCGTCCAAATATGTAAATGAGTGGCGAGTTTATCATCATACATCATCTTTCCGCATATGATTTTGATATCAAATTTTTGTAAATGTTCTAAAAGCAATAAGCTTGCCGGCAGGCACACAGCGTACATTTCTTCCTTTACAAATTCTTGAGAGACTATGCCTGAAATGAGGCCTGCAATTAAATGTTTATCAGCTGGCATCCTGGTGTAAACTACTGATTGCAAAAAAATGAATTATTGAAGTAATACTTTTTGTTTGTTCTAAAATATTGGGTTTTGACCTTACCCTTTTTATGCGGCCGTTCAGCACAAACTGTTAACCATAAATCAGTAGACACTCCTCGCGATGTTCTAATATAGCTTTTCCTGTCTAGATAATTTTTCTATTTTTCTGTAAGAATGTTTTTCAAAAAAAAAATATCGAACTTGGTGCTTAATTCATTAATTAGATTATAGTCTAATTAACTTTATTGCTGTATAATGTATTTTATCAACAGTTTTATATATAACTGAATAAAAAAATATTTTGTTTAAGTATGTATGTAGTATTAAAAGTGTATGTCTTTTATTTACTGATCGTAGTTTTTTCGGATAGATAACATTAGAAAATTTCAAAACGGTTTTTTAGAAGTTCTTAAAATAAATTTTCAATTTTTAAAACTTTTTTGTAACTTTTAAAAACTTTAAAGGTTTTTAAAACTTTTAAACTTTTTAAAACTTTTTAAAAAAAAATTAAAAACTTTTAAAAAGTTTTTTAAGTTATAAAAATGTTTTAAAAGTTTTAAAAATTGAAAATTAATTTTAAAACTTTTTCAAAACTTCTAAAAGTTTTTACAACTTTAAAAATATTGAAAACTTTTAAAAGAAAATTATAATTTTGTAAAACTTTTAAAACTTTTTTAAAACTTTTTAAAACTTCTAAATATTTAAAAACTTGCGTGGTAATTCGCGCCGGGGACGTGCGACATCCGATTTTAGAAATTCTAATTTCGCACATGCGATGGTGGAAATGTTCATGAACCAATTTTCAGAAATACACCATCGCACGTCCGATTTGTTTTCTTATAGCTTCATAAGAAACATTAACGTATACGTCTATGATTTATATGAAAAATGCGGTCAATGGTTAATGAGCATTCCACAAGTCACGTGCGATGTTGAACTCTTAAAAATAAGTCCATGAACAAATCCCCAAATCGGACGTGCGATGGTGTATTTCTGAAAATTGGTTCATGAACATTTCCACCATCGCATGTGCGAAATTAGAATTTCTAAAATCGGATGTCGCACGTCCCCGGCGCGAATTACCACGCAAGTTTTTAAATATTTAGAAGTTTTAAAAAGTTTTAAAAAAGTTTTAAAAGTTTTACAAAATTATAATTTTCTTTTAAAAGTTTTCAATATTTTTAAAGTTGTAAAAACTTTTAGAAGTTTTGAAAAAGTTTTAAAATTAATTTTCAATTTTTAAAACTTTTAAAACATTTTTATAACTTAAAAAACTTTTTAAAAGTTTTTAAATTTTTTTTAAAAAGTTTTAAAAAGTTTAAAAGTTTTAAAAACCTTTAAAGTTTTTAAAAGTTACAAAAAAGTTTTAAAAATTGAAAATTTATTTTAAGAACTTCTAAAAAACCGTTTTGAAATTTTCTAATGTTATCTATCCGAAAAAACTACGATCAGTAAATAAAAGACATACACTTTTAATACTACATACATACTAAAACAAAATATTCTTTTATTCAGTTATATATAAAACTGTTGATAAAATACATTATACAGCAATAAAGTTAATTAGACTATAATCTAATTAATGAATTAAGCACCAAGTTCGATATTTTTTTTTTGAAAAACATTCTTACAGAAAAATAGAAAAATTATCTAGACAGGAAAAGCTATATTAGAACATCGCGAGGAGTGTCTACTGATTTATGGTTAACAGTTTGTGCTGAACGGCCGCATAAAAGGGGTAAGGTCAAAACCCAATATTTTAGAACAAACAAAAAGTATTACTTCAATAATTCATTTTTTTGCAATCAGTAGTTTACACCAGGATGCCAGCTGATAAACATTTAATTGCAGGCCTCATTTCAGGCATAGTCTCTCAAGAATTTGTAAAGGAAGAAATGTACGCTGTGTGCCTGCCGGCAAGCTTATTGCTTTTAGAACATTTACAAAAATTTGATATCAAAATCATATGCGGAAAGATGATGTATGATGATAAACTCGCCACT
The DNA here is from genome assembly GCA_932526605.1 of Nephrotoma flavescens. Classification (NCBI taxonomy): domain Eukaryota; kingdom Metazoa; phylum Arthropoda; class Insecta; order Diptera; family Tipulidae; genus Nephrotoma; species Nephrotoma flavescens. The sequence continues at coordinate 46,018 of CAKOBK010000370.1, read as the reverse complement.
CATTTACATATTTGGACGGAAATTGATGGTGTAAAATATGATCCTACAATTGCTATAAATAGAGAATATTTAACAAAAGCGGGAAAGTCTCATTTAGATGTCGGAAAATTTCAATACTATGCCGAAGTTCCGATTGAAAAGAGTTTTGACGATTTTAAGATAATGAATACTTTTTATAAAGTAAAACAAACTGGAAAGATTGTTGATTATTTCGAGGAATCTCCGGCAATGTTAAAAACAATTAGAAATAGAGTTAGTAGTAGGATTAAGAAAATGTTAAAACAAAAAATAAAACTTAAAAAATCTGAATTTTAAAAAGTAATATTAATTTATACAACACAAACTCTCAATTCAATAGTCACAGCAAGCAAACAATTTCATGTAAGTATTCAATTTTTTTTTACTTGCTCATTTTTTATTTTGCAAGTTGTAATAAGTGCAGATCGACTTTTTGAGAAAGAGCTACAAAAACCTAAAAATCCAAATACATTACCTTGTAGAAAAAATCTTGAGGAAAAATGTAAGTAAGGTTTACGTCAAATGGCTTGGATTTAATTCATCTCACAACTCTTGAATAAATAAAACAGATATTGTTTAAAATAATTTGTTTTTACATTTATTTAAAAATAAAATATATAATACATTGATACAATAAAGAACATTATTGTTTCCAGTTCAATCAATTTCCATTATTTTATAATGGCCCCAAGCTAAGGTTTCATAATCCCCTTTAATTAGAAATCGCTTATCATCGTTGGGATTAATTGCGGTTTTGGTTTGAGTAATAGAACTTACATTATGCTTTTTAGATTGAATTAAATTTTGCGAAATTACTTTAATTTTTTCATTATTTAAACAGTTAAAAGAAATGAAAAGCATATCTTAAAACACATTTACACACATCCAGAGCTAATGCAGAAAAACAAATTTCATGTTGGTGATTTCGTACGAGTTAGTAAATTTAAAAACGTTTTCGAAAAAGGTTATACTCCTAATTGGACGACAGAAATATTTAAAATTATAAGCGTAAACAACAAATTTCCAGTCACATACTTACTTGAAGATTACCGAGGGCTACCAATTGCAGGACGGTTTTATGAAAAAGAGTTACAAAAAACGCTTCACTCTAATACTTACCTTGTAGAGAAAATCTTGAGGAAAAATGCAAGTAAGGTATACGTAAAATGGCTTGGATTTGATCCATCTCATAACTCATGGATTAATAAAACAGATATAATTTAATTTAATTTTTTTTATTTATATTGGATGTACACAGGGTGTTAAGACACTAAAAACTATTGTAAAATGTTATACTAAATAATACATGCATATATTGTTACGTTATAATTTTATACAATGAAAATATATTTTAAAATCTTTAAACAAAATAGTAATTATTTATGAGATTGTGACCCCAGGGTAATGTTTCATGAGATGAATTTGGAATAATGAATCGTTTATCATCAGAATTATCTAAGCAAAGTTTATTTACCAATTGTGTGTATAAATCATGTTTATTACTACGAAATGTTAGCTGATTTCGAATAACGGACTCATTTTGAAAAAGACAATTTTTAAAATCATTTGCACTAATTTCATCTCTTACGACACATTTTTTGATACCTTTTATCTTTCTTATTTCATCATCATGTTCAGTTACTATACAATATGATTTAGCCTTGATTCCAATAAACTCCGTGATAAGTACGCCCGACATTTCGTCTTTAAATTTGCCTAGAACTTTTTTATTTACCAAAGGTAAATTGAATTTGTTATCTGCGGGATAATCCGAAGTATCATATTTATCCAATTCTGATTTGATATCATTATAAAAATCTTCGGTCCGAATCTCATAGACAAATGAGTCAGTATCGGTATAAAGTAGCGATAAATTATCACCGTATATAGGTAGCATATGCTTATAATGAAAATCAAACATGAGTGTTTTTGATAATTCCAGAACGCTAAATCCTACATATATAGGCTTGTTATAGTTAACTTTAAGTCTATACATCTGAATAGCTACCAAATTATCTGAAAATATTGCGCACGAATTAAAATTTGGTTTGCTAATTAGATTATTTGCGCCAAATTTTTTCCCAATATTTTCCCAATGTGTAACTAGGCGGATATCTGTTCGCTTGTCCACATCTTCTATTGTTTTCCCAAAGACGCTATTGTTCATCAATTTGAAAAAATCTTTTTCAAATGAATTTACTGCTTTTGTTCTTAGATTAGTGTTTAAATCTATATATGGTTTTAACCATGCCTCTTGACTAAATTCTAATGTTCTATGAATCTTAGTAATTTTTAAACCATCTGATACACATTGTTTTAAGTTTTTCCAATGTATTATATATTTTTTCTTACTCATTAGATTTGCAATAAGCTTCTTATTGGTTGACGATTCATATATAGGTTTTATATTCTCAAAACAATATGGTAAATCTCTATGTTTTGAATGTAGAGATGTAGGATATTCCAAGTCAACTTCAAGAATTAAACCTTTATTAGTATTTTCGGGTATTTGAGTAATATCAATTAAATCTATTTCAGCCGGGTTTAGCCACCGAAACTGTGAATGTGGTAAAAATTGACTCATTGCCCAACCATAAAGGTTATTGGCATCGAGATACGTTATATAACTAGATTTTTTTGTATGATCATAATTCTTTAAATGTTTATTATTTGCCTTCGAATAGCGTTTCGAACATTGCACTAAGCCACCTCGAATACCTTTCTTAATAAAATGAATCATATCGATATCCGTTAATAACTCAAGCTGTACTTTTGTAAACTTTAGCATAGCGTCCCAGCTTAGCCCTGGTGCAGTATAGTAATGAGCCGGGTCTAATCTATAGGTTTTCATACATGTTATTCTGAAATTTTCGAATATGTCTGCCAGAAGAAGAACGTCTGATTTTAAATATATATCAGAATATTCTCCTAAAGTTTTACATTTAAAGACTTTCCATACATTATCAGCATGTTCATAATCCTTTTTACTAATATGTGATTTTGTTAGTGAATTATAAAATTTGTCAATTGATGGTAAACATGTATCAGCAAATTTTTCAGCGGAATCTAGATAATCGTACGGAAAAATACCTTTCTGCTTTAATAATTTAAGCTCTTCTAGATTTCTAAACATTTTTGATAGTTCTGAAAATTGATTTTCAGAAAGATTTTTTGCTAATTTATCGATGCTAGATGCCATGAATTTGAATGAATCTACAAAACGCAATTTAATAAACTCGTTCTCATTGAATTTAAAATGTTTTGTGAGGGAAATGTAGCGCTCCTTATTTTGAGCTATTAAATCTATTTTTTCATTATCAAATCCAAGTTCTTTTACTATAAAATGAGCATCATATCCGCTCAGGTTATGACAAAAAATAGGAACATGATCTGTTATTTTATAATTTAAATTACATTTATAATGTGCTGCTCCTCTAAATAGACCTGTCAAGTGACAGTGGTCCTTTACTTTATAGTTAGAACTACTAAAAGATTCTTCACAAATGTGACAAGTTTTAGAGCTAAAGTATTTTGCTTTCTCTTCTTTAGAAAGCAATTTCATCGGAACTATACTTTTAATAATTGAATTTATTTTCTCTAAGTCAGTTTTAATTCTACTGACAAATACACTAGCACAATCTTCTCCACGATATAATTCAAATTTTGACAAACTATCGTCATAAGAGCATTTAATAAAGTATGAAAAGCTACACGGAATATGTTGCTGTGTATTTGTGGTAAATGATGATTTAGGATTTGGTAAACATGTTTGTATCGGTTTTAAAATAGACTCGAAATCACAATAAATTACAAATGGCACTGTAAGTTTGTGTTTAAAATTCTTGAACTTTAAAATCATTTTTTCAGGAGTGGGTACAATTGACTTTACATGATTACAATCATTTTGATTATGTACATTTAATTGATTTTCATCAGGAAAATAAACCAAACATCCATCACATAACCATTTTTTAGTTTTATGCTTCGACAATTGATTTCCTACAAGTCTACTTAAATTTTTTATAAAACAGAAATGATTTTCATCTTCGTTTTCTACGTATAATAAATTAACGTGAGTATTTTTACGATGATTTGTAAAATGTAAAGGACCCACAATTTGATCACCCTCCCACCCATAAACGTTTATACTAATATTATTATTAAATTCAAAATTACTTATTTGTTTAAAATTTATAGGTAAGCTTACATTATCTAAATTAAGAACACGTGAGTAATGTGGATATGATGAGGTTAATTCAGCGTTATTTCTTGTGGGATACAATGCAGCAACAACAGCCCATGCGAAACACGCATCATCCTGGTTCTTGATGTTGATCACAGCATGTTTGTTGGTTATAGCAGCAGGCAGCTTAAAATAATATGAGGCTTTCATTGGGTTGAACTTGCATATATTAACTTCCATGTATTCGATTTCTTTCAAGGCCCAGCCAGAATCTTTCATCTGGAACTCTTCACTTTGGGTTGAAATGTATGCAACTATATTTTCATACATTAAACTTATATCTGTGGCTTCAGAGATTATCATGTTTTTTGTATTAAATGATTTAATATCGTTCACTAACTCATTGCTTCCGTTATTTATGAACTTTTTATAACTAGCAAACAATTCAAAATTTACTTTGATAGAGTTGTAGTCGATAACATGTTTTTCAATTAGATTAATGATTTTCTCTTTTAAAACATTCAAGAATTGAACGATATCAATATGATTTTGTGATGTATCGCTAATTCTATAAGTAGAAATCCTTGACTTAAAAGCAGAGTCCAACAACATTATATTTATATTATCAATGTCATCACCATCATCATCGTTACTGTTAACTAAATGTTGTAGTGTTTTGCTCTTATGTTCCGAGCTCCTTAAGTGACCATTGAACATTGATCTCTTGATTTCTACATCGCAATAATCACAAGAAATGTAGTCATCCAGCTTAATTTTCTTGAGCGGTTCATTTAAATGTTCCGATTGTCTTTTCTCGCTCAATTTCACTAATTTATATTCATGATGAATTTTTTGGTGATACGTTAAACGTCTTATATTTTCAAATGTTAAGCCACAAAAATCACATAATACAATTTCTTCACTCTCATGGTTCTTCTGATGTCTTTTAAGATTTTGAATGTTTGTAAACACTTTAGAACAGCTGCACGAAAACATTTTAATTTTTTAAACTAATGTTTTTCTTGTATTCTAAATTAATTTATTTATAGTATTTTTATTAATATTTAAACAGTTATTATTGCAATGATAAAAATTTTAATTCTAATTTAGAAATTAGTATAATTTTTAAAATTCACTTTTTAATTTTTTTTAACTAGTTGCATACAATTATTATACTGTTTTGCACTATTTTTTTGATTACTATTGTTATTATTACTAATAATAATATTTTTATCACTTAAGGAAGTTTTTAAATAAAAATCACTTTTATTCGTTTCACTAACAATAGACAACTGCAGAAAAATTAATGGAAAACTTCTTTTTATTTTATTTTGCTAAATAGAAATAAAAATAAAAAAATTAAAAATATTACAATGAAATGCTGGTTTCAAGTAACATTGGTGAGAACTGTTTAATATTGTTTTTCTTCTATTAGACAAGACCAAATGATAAATTTTTATAACCGTAAACAACTTTTATAAAATAATAAGTTCAAGTTAATAATAGGAATATGTACTACAAAGTAATAACCGTATATATAAATTTTTATGCAATATGATACATATAAATAATGATAACAAAATTACACCTTTAAGAACATTTTCTTATACCTCTCATTAAAATGCATTTCTCATTTTTCTATTACTCGTAATCTTATTATATTATATCGTTCGCTTTTCATCTTAATTCAACAGATTTGTTGTTGTTACGATATGTGTACAATTTACATCGTACATATAAAATTAAATTTCAATGTTTTAATCTTTATCTATATAATATGTAATCGCATACAATAACAACAATCATTTATTATCATTTAATAACCAATTTAATATGAAATAACTTAACCCTTTCAATACTAAAACAATAATTTTTTTATTTAATTTACTATCGAAACAATATTCTTGCAATATAATGTGTTAACACATTCCATTTCAAATATACATACATATATAATAAAATTCTTCATTACAGTTGAACAGGCGAATGGCAAACCTCAATAAATTTCAATAAAATCCATATCATATTGTGTCAAAACGAAGATTTTAGTTATCGAGACATTACTATATTTCTCATGTTACATGAAGATGAAATGAAAAAGCAGTATTCAATATACAATTACTATGAAAAAATTTTTTGGGATGGGATTTATGCCAGAACCCCCACAAAACAACTACTATGGGCTTACAATAAAACTATTTCGTTAAATGAATTTATACATTGATTTTGTTGTTTTTTTTTGTGAATCAAACCATATAAGACAAAAATCAAAAAAAAAAAAATCGGACCCCAAGTACTTACACCCAAAATTTTCGAGTCCTAGTAGATTCTGGTTGAAATGGGCTTACAACAAGACTATTTCGTTAAATGAATTTTTACATTGATTTTATTGTTTTGGGTTGTGAATCAAACCATCTTAGACAAAAATCCCCAAAAAAAATCGGACCCCAAGTACTTACACCCAAAATTTTCGAGTCTTAGTAGATTCTGGTTGAAATGGGCTTACAACGAAACTATTTCGTTAAATGAATTTTTACATTGATTTTATTGTTTTTGGTTGTGAAACAAACCATCTTAGACAAAAATCCAAAAAAAAAAAATCGGACCCCATGTACTTACACAAAAAATTTTCGAGTCCTAGTAGATTCTGGTTGAAATGGGCTTACAACAAAACTATTTCGTTAAATGAATTTTTACATTGATTTTATTGTTTTTGGTTGTGAATCAAACCATATTAGACAAAAATCCAAAAAAAAAAATCAGACCCCAAGTACTTACACCCAAAATTTTGAGTCCTAGTAGATTCTGGTTGAAATGGGCTTACAACAAAACTATTTCGTTAAATGAATTTTTACATAGATTTTATTGTTTTTGGTTGTAAATCAAACCATCTTAGACAACAAACCATTGAAAAAAAATTGTACCCCAAGTACTTACACCCAAAATTTTTGAGTCCTAGTAGATTCTGGTTGAAATTGGCTTACAACAAAACTATTTCATTAAATTAATTTTTACATTGATTTTATTGTTTTTGGTTGTGAATCAAAGCATATTAGACAAAAATCCCCCCAAAAAAAATCGGACCCCAAGTACTTACACCCAAAATTTTCGAGTCCTTGTAGATTCTGGTTGAAATGGGCTTACAACAAAACTATTTCGTTAAATGAATTTTTACATTGATTTTATTGTTTTTGGTTGTGAATCAAACCATCTTAGACAAAAATCCAAAAATAAAAAAATCGGACCCCAAGTACTTACACCCAAAATTTTCGAGTCCTAGTAGATTCTGGTTCAAATGGGCTTACAACAAGACTATTTCGTTAAATGAATTTTTACATTGATTTTATTGTTTTTGGTTGTAAATCAAACCATATTAGACAAAAATCCAAAAAAAAATCGTACCCCAAGTACTTACACCCAAAATTTTCGAGTCCTAGTAGATTCTGGTTGAAATGGGCTTACAACAAGACTATTTCGTTAAATGAATTTTTACATTGATTTAATTGTTTTTGGTTGTAAATCAAACCATATTAGACAAAAATCCAAAAAAAAAAATCGGACCCCAAGTACTTACACCCAAAATTTTCGAGTCATAGTAGATTCTGGTTGAAATGGGCTAACAACAAAACTATTTCGTTAAATGAATTTTTACATTGATTTTATTGTTTTTTGTTTGTAAATCAAACCATATTAGACAAAAATCCAAAAAAAAAAAATCGTACCCCAAGTACCTACACCCAAAACTTTCGAGTCCTAGTAGATTCTGGTTGAAATGGGCTTACAACAAAACTATTTCGTTAAATGAATTTTTACATTGATTTTATTGTTTTTGGTTGTAAATCAAACCATCTTAGACAAAAATCCCAAACAAAAATCGGACCCCAAGTACTTACACCCAAAATTTTCGAGTCCTAGTAGATTCTGGTTGAAATGGGCTTACAACAAAACTATTTCGTTAAATGAATTTTTACATGGATTTTATTGTTTTTGGTTGTGAATCAAACCATATTAGACAAAAATCCCCAAAAAAAAATCGGACCCCAAGTACTTACATCCAAAATTTTCGAGTCCTAGTAGATTCTGGTTGAAATGGGCTTACAACAAAACTATTTCGTTAAATGAATTTTTACATTGATTTTATTGTTTTTGGTTGTGAATCAAAGCATATTAGACAAAAATCCAAAAAAAAAATCGGACCCCAAGTACTTACACCCAAAATTTTTGAGTCCTAGTAGATTCTGGTTGAAATGGGCTTACAACAATACTATTTCGTTAAATGAATTTTTACATTGATTTTATTGTTTTTGGTTGTGAATCAAAGCATATTAGACAAAAATCCAAAAAAAAAATCGGACCCCAAGTACTTACACCCAAAATTTTTGAGTCCTAGTAGATTCTGGTTGAAATGGGCTTACAACAAAACTATTTCGTTAATTGAATTTTTACATTGATTTTATTGTTTTTGGTTGTAAATCAAACCATATTAGACAAAAATTCAAAAAAAAATCGTACCCCAAGTACTTACACCCAAAATTTTCGAGTCCTAGTAGATGCTGGTTGAAATGGGCTTACAACAAAACTATTTCGTTAAATGAATTTTTACATTGATTTTATTGTTTTTGGTTGTGAATCAAACCATATTAGATAAAAATCCCAAAAAAAAATCGGACCCCTAGTTCTTACACCCAAAATTTTCGAGTCCTAGTAGATTCTGGTTGAAATGGGCTTACAACGAAACTATTTCGTTAAATGAATTTTTACATTGATTTTATTGTTTTTGGTTGTGAATCAAAGCATATTAAACAAAAATCAAAAAAAAAAATCGGAGCCCATGTACTTACACAAAAAATTTTCGAGTCCTAGTAGATTCTGGTTGAAATGGGCTTACAACAAAACTATTTCGTTAAATGAATTTTTACATTGATTTTATTGTTTTTGGTTGTGAATCAAAGCATATTAGACAAAAATCCAAAAAAAAAATCGGACCCCAAGTACTTACACCCAAAATTTTCAAGTCCTAGTAGATTCTGGTTGAAATGGGCTTACAACAAAACTATTTCGTTAAATGAATTTTTACATTGATTTTATTGTTTTTGGTTGTAAATCAAACCATATTAGGCAAAAATCCAAAAAAAAAAATCGGACCCCAAGTACTTACACCCAAAATTTTGAGTCCTAGTAGATTCTGGTTGAAATGGGCTTACAACAAAACTATTTCGTTAAATGAATTTTTACATAGTGTAACGTATCCGATTTGTATGTACCTATGCGTTGGATGCGTTGCAAATCCCGGACCTGTATGTTTACCCTGTATTAAATAACCTGACGCAAATAATTGTATGACTTGTTTTTTTTTTGCAAATAAAATCATATGATATATTTTTTTTTGGTGATGGAATCGAAGCGGTGGATCGAGAAAAACGAATTCAGTTGTTATTAAATTTTGTTGAAGAATATTAGTGTTAAGTTATAAACAATTTTTAGTAATGATTACTAAAGAAATTAATTATTTTAGCAATAATATTTTGATATAATAATTTGTATAAATATAATAATTTTTGTTAGTGTTTATAATCGTTAGTGTATAGTGACGAGTTAACCGAAAACACAGTGAATCCAGTGCATAAATATCCAGTTCGTGATTCCAAAGTGTTAAAACGCGAGAAAAGAAAAAAACACATAACGGGGATAGTGTTAACCGGTTATTCGGGATCCCACTAAGTGATTCAGGACATTTTTTTTTTTGTGAATTTGTGATTCTTATAATCGCAAAACCGCGTCGTTGTAGGCCTCCATATCGCGCGCTTGTACTGATCAGTTACTAAGTGGAGGAGGGGCGGTTGGGCGGATAACGAACACTAATAAAGCAAAAAACGTTAAAAATATTGTTACTGTGCAAATAGTGTAGTGCCACGATATGAATTGTACCGTGTAACGCCAGATTATACGTTACAACTTCCGTACATCCACAAAGACCGAGAAAACGTGGGAGTAGGAAATCTCACCACGTGTACAAAACGGAATCCTGCAACGGGACCGTTACAGCTAAGTTTTTTTTGTTTCATGTTATTTTTTATTTCATATAATTTTTATGGGTAATAGCGTGCAGATAAATGGTCCCCGTACGAAGTAAAAAAAAAAAAAGAAAGAAAAAGTTCCTTTGTCGTTGTTATTTTACCCCCTATATGATGAGTGTAGTAATGTCTAGATAAACGGGTTATTGGCGGGAATTGGAACCGTTGGTCGTTACAAAGTGTTACTTTTTTTCGTGGTATGATGCTAAATTTTTTTTTCTTAAGATAAATGCGGTTTATTTTAAATCATTGTTCCACCTAGACTACCATCCCCCCCATCGCTCCTGAGTCCGTAGCCGGAATTATGCAACCGCACCAGTTCTGGAACAGTGATATTCTGTTAGTCCGCTCAAAGCTAATGCGAGCGGCTACAGTGGCGCCCAATCATAAGGACAAATCAATTTAATTATGTAATTTTTTTTTGATTTTCGCTTATATTAACAGCTTAAAACATCGTGACTTATACTGTTCTCTGCATTAGTATTGATAACAGACATGCCGTTATGTTTTAATAATACAATTTTTTCGCGTTAAATATTTTTCTGTGTTTAACATATTTGATTGAATATTTTCGCCGGAATTAATAAAAATTTATAATACATGTATCATCTTCGACTCCCTGCACTGTACGTATATTAATGTATATTTGATTAGGATGAACCAAGAGATTCATGTGTATAGCAGATTCTAAAAGTAAATTTATATTCTGTGACCTCACTCATATTGATGTAATGATACTTCGGAATTATTTTATTTTTAAGTTAGCATTTCGTTTTGTTTTATAAGTTGTTAGCATTTAATTTCAGTCATGCCAGTATTGTACATCGTCGACATTTTGTTCCAATTCCCGCCATTTGTTCATGCACTTTATACACTATATATACCTAATTACCTATTTACCTAATATTAGTATAGATATTATATTATTACTATATTCTAGCGTAAGTTAATTATAACCCCAATACCCTTAGTTAATTATTATTATTTTTCGTATTTCCTATTAATAATTAATATACAAATATCACCTCTTTGTAGTTCCCTTATTTACCATTTAAGAATTTTTACTGTTGTTACCTTATCATATATAAGAGTTTTTCTTTATAATGGATATTGACGTACTAACGCCAGACATAGTTCGTCATGAACTTCAAGTTCGAGGAATATTAGGAGATAACGTTGAAACCCTAAACAAGTTACGAGAAGTATTACAATCGGAATATACTGGAATACTTCCTAAGCCTACTAAAATTTTACCAAGTATTAGTAAATATCCGGAGCAGGAAATCACTAATTGTCGTTTGAAAGTTAGTGAATTAAAAAACGACATTTTGAATTTAGAAAATATCGACTCGAGTAGTTGGCCTAACATTACCAACCGAATTCATTCGCGGATGTTACATTATCGTGACCGCTTAGAACGGATACTAATAGCGTCGAAGACACCTGATCTACATAAGAATAAAACATGGATCGCTTGTGATGAGTTGTTAAGAATTTTACAGGATTATAGAACAAAACCTGAATCCTTAGATACTTCAATGGAAATTGTAAAGTCTGTTAGTATTGATGATCAAAGCATATCTACCAGCAATGCTAAACCAGAAGAAAAATCAACTCCAACAGAAGGCCTCCTGAGTTGCTCTGTACCAAACCAGCCAAAACTTGTACCTCAATCTACGTTGTCAAGTCCTAACCAATACCATGGAAACATCGCTGTTGTTTCGGATCACATTCGTCAGCCTTTGGCAGAACCTCAAATGACCACTACGTTGCAAACTTTGATGGATCAAATACAAATATTAACGCAACAAGTAGCGGTCCTAAGTCAACGACCGGCTTCATCATCCCTGAAACCTCAGATCCCGGACTATTCATTATATCAATCGAAACCACCAGAGATTAATATGGTTCACGCAGCAAATACTTTGCCACCGGGGGTTTCATTTCAACATTTTGGTCAAATGCCTACAAACCATCCCATTACGTTCTCTCATAATGTTACGGATGCTGGTTCTTTTGCCAAAAATAATTTCCAACCAGCAAGTTCCTTTAACATTCCCAATTATGAAATCAGTCATCCAGATTCAATGAACAAGCCTTTCACTATACCAGACATACCAACTACAGTTGTTCAGGAGTTTAGATATGTGGATACCGGAAGTCAAGGAGTTCAAAACCAGTCAACGGTAGGACACGCTCGAAGTTTTGCACGTTCGGGTGTAACGTTCGATGGTTCGCCAGGAGGATTGCCCGCCGATTTGTTTATCCTGCAACTTGAAACGTTGGCCAATTCTATGAAGCTCAGTCAACAGGACCTGTTGAACGAATTAAGTTTTGTTCTCAAAGGAATTGCGCTTCATTGGTATTGGAATTATCGTCGTAATAACCCAAATCTTCAGTGGAATCAATTAAAGGCTACCTTTTTGGAAAAATTCCAGGACCGTCGTAACGACATTGAAATCCGACAAATAATCGAATGTCGCAGGCAATTGCCACGAGAAAGCTTCGCTCAATTCTATCAACACGTTTGGAGCTTAACATTACAATGCCATGATGCATACCCTGAAAATCGGTTAATAGAAGTGCTAATGAGAAATATGAATCCGCAACTACAATTTCATTTAACTGATCGATATTTCACCAATGTGAATGACCTCATTAAAAGTTGTACCGCTTGGGAAAACACCTGGTCGCGATTAAAAAGCTATCACAATTATTCATCTCATCCTCGCCCAGCGGTTAGTGAGTTGCATACATTTGATTCCTGCCCAGATGAGCTCAATGCAGTCGAACCTTCAGATGTCGAAGAATCAAATATAGCTGAACTTAAACATGCACGTAGTCCATTTTCTAAGTTAAACTTTGAACGCATAAGCGCGCCAGCATCAGAAGCACAACGAGTTTATCCAAAAACACCCGATAAAGAACCCATATGCTTTAACTGTTGTGACTTGGGTCATACTTTTCGCGAGTGCCCGTTACCTCAAGGGATATTTTGTCATCGTTGTGGTTATCGAAATACAATATCGTATAAGTGTCCCAGATGTTTGGGAAACCTATCGATGGGACAGTGGAGAACTGAGAACCCTGCCCCAACAACTCAAACTATTCCCAGGCAAATTGGCAGTCCCCTAACCCCAACACAAAACTCAGCGCAACAACGAACCAACGTAACTTTACTGCGACGAGACGTACCCCGTGGGGAGAATCCATCTTCGATCGGAGAATAAAACGCTTGCATTCAGTATTACCACCGAGTCTGGCGAATGACTATATAAGGGCCATTACAGATAGTAACAACCATAGAGCCATTATTAAACATAAACGACGGTACAATCTGAAACAACGAAAACGGATGAAGAATTATTGGAACCATAAAAAGGCTCAAAGGGCTTGTGTCGTGTCAACTATTATCTCCACAACCAATCTGGATGCTAGACCATACGCATTAGTTACCATAAATGGGGTGCAGCACACCGGACTACTGGACAGTGGAGCTACAATTAGCATACTTGGATTAGGTTCCGAAATATACCTAAGCAATCCAAGCGTAAAATTTTATAATGCACCCTCACAAGTTAATACAGCTAGCGGTGAAAAGCAGAGAGTGTTCGGATTTATTCTTGCAGATGTTGGATTTAATAACCAAAAACACCAGATGAAGTTATATATTGTCCCCAGCTTAGAACAGACACTATACCTCGGTATAGATTTCTGGAATTTATTTCAAATTACGCCTTCTATAAATTCTATACAAAATCAAACCGCTTCTCGCCAAGATCCGAATCAGCATAGCCTAACCTCCGAACAAACTCGTAGATTAGAGGCAATCATTGAAAACTTTCCATCGTCATCCAAATTAGGCCTTGGGAAAACTTCCCTGATAGAGCATTCAATTAAAGTCAGTACAGGAGTTGAGCCAATAAAGCAGCGATTTTATGCCATTTCCCCTATCAAGCAGAAACTAATGTATCAGGAACTGGATCGGATGCTATCACTAGGAGTTATTGAGTTAAGTCAAAGCTCATGGTCGTCTCCGGTGACGCTGGTGCAGAAGTCGAATGGTAAAGTACGGTTGTGCTTGGATGCCCGCGAGCTGAATAAGGTTACTGTAAAGGATGCCTACCCGCTGCCGCTTATCGAGGGATTGTTGGGTCGGTTGGAACAAACGAAATTTATTTCAGCCATCGATTTGAAAGACGCCTTTTGGCAAATACCACTGGCTCAGCAATCTCGCGATAAAACGGCGTTCACAGTACCAGGAAGGCCTTTATATCAGTTCGCGGTCATGCCTTTCAGATTATGCAACGCGCCGCAAACCATGTGTCGGCTTATGCATCGAGTTATCCCGTCAGAGTTACAGCAAAATATCTTCCCGTATTTGGATGACTTACTCATAACTTCGGCCAGTTTACAACAACATTTTGATTTATTGAAACTAGTTGCACTTCGGTTAAAGTCTGCTGGATTGACAGTGAACGTCGATAAATGTAAATTTGTGATGAAGGAAGTACTATACCTTGGATATATAGTCGGTGATAGCTGCCTCCGAACTAATCCTGCAAAGATCCAGGGGATCTTAGATTATCCTAGACCCACGACGGTTAAGCAGGTTCGGCGCTTTCTAGGACTCTGTGGATGGTACAGGCGCTTCATTAAGAATTTTGCCATCATCGCTTCACCTATCAGTGACTTGCTAAAGAAAGGAAAGAAATTCATTTGGACGGTAACCACGGATACCTCATTTAAACGACTGAAAAAAGCACTCTCCTCCGCCCCGGTCTTGGCGAATCCCGATTTCAACCAACCATTTTTTATACAATGTGATGCTTGCAAGGACGGTATTGGAAGTGTGTTATTCCAATGAGACAATGACAACCACGAACGACCTATCGCATTTATATCTCAAAAATTAAACTCCGCTCAAAAAAATTACTCCATTACGGAGCTGGAATGTCTAGCTGCTGTTGTGAGCGTGAAAAGATTTCGATGCTATATAGAGGGCTACCCCTTTACGATATATACGGACCACGCCTCCCTGAAATGGTTAATGTCACAAAGGGACCTCTCCGGCAGATTAGCAAGGTGGAGCCTTAAACTCCAGCCTTTCGACTTCAAAATAGAGTATCGTAAAGGGAGTGACAACATCGTAGCAGACTCGTTGTCTCGTGCTTTTTGCGAAACCTTGAACAACAATTCTGGATTAGGGTGGATGCAACAATACGAGGTAGCGATGGTTCCCAATGATGCATCTTTTATATGTTCGATGAACTTAGTGGACCAGGCAGCAAAAGTACATGATACCGTATTGCATAATGATTTACCCCCGTTATATATCGATTTAGATTCCCCAGCATTCTTTACGAGCGAGTATTTAGAACATATACAGAATATGCTGGGTTCCACAAAGACCCAACATACCAATTATCGTGTTCATGACGGTAAGCTCTTCATAAATCTCCACTACGGAACGAAATACGCCTACACTGATATCCCAGATTGGAAATTAGTAGTGCCCGATGAGTTACGTCATGACTTATTAGAACGAGCTCATAGTGGTCCAACAGCAGCACACTTAGGGGTCGATAAAACTGTAGAAAGATTACAGCGTCAGTTTTATTGGGTAAACATGACTAAGGATGTTCGGAACTTTGTATTAACCTGCGATTACTGTAAGATGAATAAACCTGTTAACCGATCACTTACGCCGCCTATGGGCCAACGTCAGGAATCTACGCGACCGTTTCAACATTTATATGCGGACTTCTTAGGTCCCTATCCAAGGTCTAAGAATGGAAACAGCTACATCTTAATCATTTTGGATCAATATTCAAAATTCATATTAATAAAACCATTACGAGAGGCAACTTCTTCACTTGTATGTTCTTTTCTTGAAGATAACGTATTTAATTTGTTCTCTGTACCAGAAAGGATAACCACGGATAATGGGAAACAGTTCGCATCGAAGCAATTAGAGGAATTGTTACATAAATATGGGGTGAACCATATCCGAACGCCTATACATTCACCACAGTGTAACGCCTCGGAGAGGGTGAATCGGACTATAATCAGTGCAATACGACAATACTTAGCGGATAATTCTCACACAAATTGGGATAAATACCTACAGGAAATCGCAGCCGCAGTTCGAACTTGTGTACACAGTTCTACGAATTACTCACCACATTTCCTAGTGTTCGGTCAGCACATGATTCTACATGGATCCGACTACCGATTACGGCGAATGTGTACCGAGATCGAAGATAACCATGTATACGTGTCATTGAAACCAGATCGCTTGAACGCCGTGCGAGACAAGGTACTCATGTACCTAAAATCCGCGTATGAAAAAAGTACCCATTCGTACAACCTGCGTTTACGTCATCGGGATCTGACAATTGGACAAAAGGTATTTGTACGGTCGTTCGCACAGAGTGATGCTGTGGCGAAATTTTCGGCAAAATTACACCATAAATTTATTCCCGCGATAATTCACGAAAAAGTTGGTAAGGTGGCATATAGAGTAAAGGATCTTAATGGTAAGTTGCTAGGTTTATTCCACTTAAAAGATATTAGAACCTAGGAAATATCGCCTTACGGTAGTCATCGATGAAGCAGAAACCGAATCGGCGCGGTATAACGTCCAACAGGGCTGTACAGTCCTTGTCCGCAGTTTTTAACTACAAATACGGGCGAAACCCCTTGTTCCCATAAGGTGATATATACGCTGACAGATACGCTAGAATGTCCCCTATAACCTGAGGGTTGGTTGACGTAACTTCTCTATTGCCCGGCATCGCATGAGACCACTTCTCAGGTGGGTCGTCCCCACGATGTGTAACGTATCCGATTTGTATGTACCTATGCGTTGGATGCGTTGCAAATCCCGGACCTGTATGTTTACCCTGTATTAAATAACCTGACGCAAATAATTTTATGACTTGTTTTTTTTTTGCAAATAAAATCATATGATATATTTTTTTTTGGTGATGGAATCGAAGCGGTGGATCGAGAAAAACGAATTCAGTTGTTATTAAATTTTGGTGAAGAATATTAGTGTTAAGTTATAAACAATTTTTAGTAATGATTACTAAAGAAATTAATTATTTTAGCAATAATATTTTGATATAATAATTTGTATAAATATAATAATTTTTGTTAGTGTTTATAATCGTTAGTGTATAGTGACGAGTTAACCGAAAACACAGTGAATCCAGTGCATAAATATCCAGTTCGTGATTCCAAAGTGTTAAAACGCGAGAAAAGAAAAAAACACATAACGGGGATAGTGTTAACCGGTTATTCGGGATCCCACTAAGTGATTCAGGACATTTTTTTTTTTGTGAATTTGTGATTCTTATAATCGCAAAACCGCGTCGTTGTAGGCCTCCATATCGCGCGCTTGTACTGATCAGTTACTAAGTGGAGGAGGGGCGGTTGGGCGGATAACGAACACTAATAAAGCAAAAAACGTTAAAAATATTGTTACTGTGCAAATAGTGTAGTGCCACGATATGAATTGTACCGTGTAACGCCAGATTATACGTTACAACTTCCGTACATCCACAAAGACCGAGAAAACGTGGGAGTAGGAAATCTCACCACGTGTACAAAACGGAATCCTGCAACGGGACCGTTACAGCTAAGTTTTTTTTGTTTCATGTTATTTTTTATTTCATATAATTTTTATGGGTAATAGCGTGCAGATAAATGGTCCCCGTACGAAGTAAAAAAAAAAAAAGAAAGAAAAAGTTCCTTTGTCGTTGTTATTTTACCCCCTATATGATGAGTGTAGTAATGTCTAGATAAACGGGTTATTGGCGGGAATTGGAACCGTTGGTCGTTACAAAGTGTTACTTTTTTTCGTGGTATGATGCTAAATTTTTTTTTCTTAAGATAAATGCGGTTTACTTTAAATCATTGTTCCACCTGGACTACCATCCCCCCCCATCGCTCCTGAGTCCGTAGCCGGAATTATGCAACCGCACCAGTTCTGGAACAGTGATATTCTGTTAGTCCGCTCAAAGCTAATGCGAGCGGCTACAATAGATTTTATAGTTTTTGGTTGTAAATCAAACCATCTTAGACAACAAACCATAAAAAAAATTGTACCCCAAGTACTTACACCCAAAATTTTTGAGTCCTAGTAGATTCTGGTTGAAATTGGCTTACAACAAAACTATTTCGTTAAATGAATTTTTACATTGATTTTATTGTTTTTGGTTGTAAATCAAACCATATTAGACAAAAATTCAAATAAAAAATCGTACCCCAAGTACTTACACCCAAAATTTTCGAGTCCTAGTAGATGCTGGTTGAAATGGGCTTACAACAAAACTATTTCGTTAAATGAATTTTTACATTGATTTTATTGTTTTTGGTTGTGAATCAAACCATATTAGATCAAAATCCCAAAAAAATCGAACCCCTAGTTCTTACACCCAAAATTTTCGAGTCCTAGTAGATTCTGGTTGAAATGGGCTTACAACAAAACTATTTCGTTAAATGAATTTTTACATTGATTTTATTGTTTTTTGTTTGTAAATCAAACCATATTAGACAAAAATCCAAAAAATAAAATCGTACCCCAAGTACTTACACCCAAAATTTTCGAGTCCTAGTAGATTCTGGTTGAAATGGGCTTACAACAAAACTATTTCGTTAAATGAATTTTTACATTGATTTTATTGTTTTTGGTTGTAAATCAAACCATCTTAGACAAAAATCCCAAAAAAAAATCGGACGCCAAGTACTTACACCCAAAATTTTCGAGTCCTAGTAGATTCTGGTTGAAATGGGCTTACAACAAAACTATTTCGTTAAATGAATTTTTACATGGATTTTATTGTTTTTGGTTGTGAATCAAACCATCTTAGACAAAAATCCCCAAAAAAAACATCGTACCCCAAGTACTTACATCCAAAATTTTCGAGTCCTAGTAGATTCTGGTTGAAATGGGCTTACAACAAAACTATTTTGTTAAATGAATTTTTACATTGATTTTATTATTTTTGGTTGTGAATCAAAGCATATTAGACAAAAATCCCAAAAAAAAAAATCGGACAACAAGTACTTACACAAAAATTTTCGAGTCCTAGTAGATTCTGGTTGAATAGGGCTAACAACAAAACTATTTCGTTAAATGAATTTTTACATTGATTTTATTGTTTTTGGTTGTAAATCAAACCATATTAGACAAAAATCCAAAAAAAAATCGTACCCCAAGTACTTACACCCAAAATTTTTGAGTCCTAGTAGATTCTGGTTGAAATGGGCTTACAACAAAACTATTTCGTTAATTAAATTTTTACATTGATTTTATTGTTTTTGGTTGTAAATTAAACCATATTAGACAAAAATTCAAAAAAAAAATCGTACCCCAAGTACTTACACCCAAAATTTTCGAGTCCTAGTAGATGCTGGTTGAAATGGGCTTACAACAAAACTATTTCGTTAAATGAATTTTTACATTGATTTTATTGTTTTTGGTTGTGAATCAAACCATATTAGATAAAAATCCCAAAAAAAAATCGGACCCCTAGTTCTTACACCCAAAATTTTCGAGTCCTAGTAGATTCTGGTTGAAATGGGCTTACAACGAAACTATTTCGTTAAATGAATTTTTACATTGATTTTATTGTTTTTGGTTGTGAATCAAAGCATATTAAACAAAAATCAAAAAAAAAAATCGGACCCCAAATACTTACACCCAAAATTTTCGAGTCCTAGTAGATTCTGGTTGAAATGGGCCCTCAACAAAACTATTTCGTTAAATGAATTTTTACATTGATTTTATTGTTTTTGGTTGTGAATCAAACAATCTTAGACAAAAATCCAAAAAAATAAATCGGACACCAATTACTTACACCCAAAGTTTTCGAGTCCTAGTAGATTCTGGTTGAAATGGGCTTACAACAAAACTATTTCGTTAAATGAATTTTTACATTGATTTTATTGTTTTTAGTTGTGAATCAAACCATATTAGACAAAAATCCAAAAAAAAATCGGACCCCAAGTACTTACACCCAAAATTTTCGAGTCCTAGTAGATTCTGGTTGAAATGGGCTTACAACAACACTATTTCGTTAAATGAATTTTTACATTGATTTTATTGTTTTTGGTTGTGAATCAAACCATATTAGACAAAAATCCAAAAAAAAAATCAGACCCAGAGTACTTACAATTTATACATTGATTTTGTTGTTTTTTTTTGTGAATCGAACCATCTTAGACAAAAATCAAAAAAAATAAAAATCGGACCCCAAGTACTTACACCCAAAATTTTCGAGTCCTAGTAGATTCTGGTTGAAATGGGCTTACAACAATACTATTTCGTTAAATGAATTTTTACATTGATTTTATTGTTTTGGGTTGTGAATCAAACCATCTTAGACAAAAATCCCAAAAAAAAATTGGACCCCAAGTACTTACACCCAAAATTTTCGAGTCTTAGTAGATTCTGGTTGAAATGGGCTTACAACAAAACTATTTCGTTAAATGAATTTTTACATTGATTTTATTGTTTTCGGTTGTGAAACAAACCATATTAGACAAAAATCCAAAAAAAAAAATCGGACCCCATGTACTTACACAAAAAATTTTCGAGTCCTAGTAGATTCTGGTTGAAATGGGCTTACAACAAAACTATTTCGTTAAATGAATTTTTACATTGATTTTGTTGTTTTTGGCTGTGAATCAAAGCATATTAGACAAAAAACAAGAACAAAAAAAAAATCGGACCCCAAGTACTTACACCCAAAATTTTCGAGTCCTAGTAGATTCTGGTTGAAATGGGCTTACAACAAAACTATTTCGTTAAATGAATTTTTACATTGATTTTATTGTTTTTGGTTGTAAATCAAACCATATTAGACAAAAATCCAAAAAAAAAAAATTGTACCCCAAGTACTTACACCCAAAATTTTGAGTCCTAGTAGATTCTGGTTGAAATGGGCTTACAACAAAACTATTTCGTTAAATGAATTTTTACATAGATTTTATTGTTTTTGGTTGTAAATCAAACCATCTTAGGCAACAAACCATGAAAAAAAATTGTACCCCAAGTACTTACACCCAAAATTTTTGAGTCCTAGTAGATTCTGGTTGAAATTGGCTTACAACAAAACTATTTCGTTAAATGAATTTTACATTGATTTTATTGTTTTTGGTTGTGAATCAAAGCATATTAGACAAAAATCCCCCAAAAAAAAAATCGGACCCCAAGTACTTACACCCAAAATTTTCGAGTCCTAGTAGATTCTGGTTGAAATGGGCTTACAACAAAACTATTTCGTTAAATGAATTTTTACATTGATTTTATTGTTTTTGGTTGTGAATCAAACCATCTTAGACAAAAATCCAAAAAAAAATCGGACCCCAAGTACTTACACCCAAAATTTTCGAGTCCTAGTAGATTCTGGTTGAAATGGGCTTACAACAAGACTATTTCGTTAAATGAATTTTTACATTGATTTTATTGTTTTTGGTTGTAAATCAAACCATATTAGACAAAAACCCCAAAAAAAAATCGTACCCCAAGTACTTACACCCAAAATTTTCGAATCCAAGTAGATTCTGGTTGAAATGGGCTTACAACAAAACTATTTCGTTAAATGAATTTTTACATTGATTTTATTGTTTTTGGTTGTGAATCAAAGCATATTAGAGAAAAATCTAAAAAAAAAAATCGGACCCCAAGTACTTACACCCAAAATTTTCGAGTCCTAGTAGATTCTGGTTGAAATGGGCTTACAACAAAACTATTTTGTTAAATGAATTTTTACATTGATTTTATTGTTTTTGGTTGTGAATCAAACCATATTAGACAAAAATCCAAAAAAAAAATCGTACCCCAAGTACTTACACCCAAAATTTTCGAGCCCTAGTAGATTCTGGTTGAAATGGGCTTACAACAAAACTATTTCGTTAAATGAATTTTTACATTGATTTTATTGTTCTTGGTTGTGAATCAAACCGTATTAGAAAAAAATCCCAAAATAAAAAATCGGACCCCAAGTACTTACACCCAAAATTTTCGAGTCCTAGCAGATTCTGGTTGAAATGGGCTTACAACAAAACTATTTCGTTAAATGAATTTTTACATTGATTTTATTGATTTTGTTGTGAATCAAACCATCTTAGACAAAAATCCAAAAATAAAAAAATCGGACCCCAAGAACTTACACCCAAAATTTTCAAGTCCTAGTAGATTCTGGTTGAAATGGGCTTACAACAAAACTATTTCGTTAAATGAATTTTTACATTGATTTTATTGTTTTTGGTTGTAAATCAAACCATATTAGACAAAAATCCAAAAAAAAAATCGGACCCCAAGTACTTACACCCAAAATTTTCGAGTCCTAGTAGATTCTGGTTGAAATGGGCTTACAACAAAAATATTTCGTTAAATGAATTTTTACATTGATTTAATTGTTTTTGGTTGTAAATCAAACCATATTAGACAAAAATCCAAAAATAAAATCGTACCCCAAGTACTTACACCCAAAATTTTCGAGTCCTAGTAGATTCTGGTTGAAATGGGCTTACAACAAAACTATTTCGTTAAATGAATTTTTTCATTGATTTTATTGTTTTTGGTTGTGAATCAAACCATATTAGACAAAAATCCCAAAAAAAAATCGGACCCCAAGTACTTACACCCAAAATTTTCGAGTAGTAGGAGATTCTGGTTGAAATGGGCTTACAACAAAACTATTTCATTAAATGAATTTTTACATTGATTTTATTGTTTTTGGTTGTGAATCAAAGCATATTAGACAAAAATCAAAAAAAAAAAAAATCGGACCCCAAGTACTTACACCCAAAATTTTCGAGTCCTAGTAAATTCTGGTTGAAATGGGCTTACAACAAAACTATTTCGTTAAATGAATTTTTACATTGATTTTATTGTTTTTGGTTGTGAATTAAACCATCTTAGACAAAAATCCCAAAAAAAAAATCGGACCCCAAGTACTTACACCCAAAATTTTCGAGTCCTAGTAGATTCTGGTTGAAATGGGCTTACAACAAAACTATTTCGTTAAATGAATTTTTACATTGATTTTATTGCTTTTGTTTGTAAATCAAACCATATTAGACAACAAACCATTAAAAAAAATTGTACCCCAAGTACTTACACCCAAAATTTTTGAGTCCTAGTAGATTCTGGTTAATATTGGCTTACAACAAAACTATTTCGTTAAATGAATTTTTACATTGATTTTATTGTTTTTGGTTGTGAATCAAAGCATATTAGACAAAAATCCCCAAAAAAAAAATCGGACCCCAAGTACTTACACCCAAAATTTTCGAGTCCTAGTAGATTCTGGTTGAAATGGGTTTGCAACAAAACTATTTCGTTAAATGAATTTTTACATTGATTTTATTGTTTTTGGTTGTAAATCAAACCATATTAGGCAACAAACCATAAAAAAAAATTGTACCCCAAGTGCTTACACCCAAAATTTTTGAGTCCTAGTAGATTCTGTTTGAAAAGGGCTTACAACAAAACTATTTCGTTAAATGAATTTTTACATTGATTTTATTGTTTTTGGTTGTGAATCAAAGCATATTAGACAAAAATCCCCAAAATAAAAAAAATCGGACCCCAAGTACTTACACCCAAAATTTTCGAGTCCTAGTAGATTCTGGTTGAAATGGGCTTACAACAAAACTATTTCGTTAAATGAATTTTTACATTGATTTTATTGTTTTTGGTTGTAAATCAAACCATCTTAGACAAAAATCCAAAAAAAAATCGGACCCCAAGTACTTACACCCAAAATTTTCGAGTCCTAGTAGATTCTGGTTGAAATGGGCTTACAACAAGACTATTTCGTTAAATGAATTTTTACATTGATTTTATTGTTTTTGGTTGTAAATCAAACCATATTAGACAAAAACCAAAAAAAAAATCGTACCCCAAGTACTTACACCCAAAATTTTCGAGTCCTAGTAGATTCTGGTTGAAATGGGCTTACAACAAAACTATTTCGTTAAATGAATTTTTACATTGATTTTATTGTTTTTGGTTGTGAATCAAAGCATATTAGACTAAATTCTAAAAAAAAAAAAAATCAGACCCCAAGTACTTACACCCAAAATTTTCGAGTCCTAGTAGATTCTGGTTGAAATGGGCTTACAACAAAACTATTTTGTTAAATGAATTTTTACATTGATTTTATTGTTTTTGGTTGTGAATCAAACCATATTAGACAAAAATCCAAAAAAAAAATCGTACCCCAAGTACTTACACCCAAAATTTTCGAGTCCTAGTAGATTCTGGTTGAAATGGGCTTACAACAAAACTATTTCGATAAATGAATTTTTACATTGATTTTATTGTTCCGTATTAGACAAAAATCCCAAAAAAAAAAATCGGACCCCAAGTACTTACACCCAAAATTTTCGAGTCCTAGCAGATTCTGGTTAAAATGGGGTTGGAATTTTTACATTGATTTTATTGTTTGGTTAGATTCTGGTTGAAATGGGCTTACAACAAAAATATTTCGTTAATTGAATTTTTACATTGATTTAATTGTTTTTGGTTGTAAATCAAACCATATTAGACAAAAATCCAAAAAAAAATCGGACCCCAAGTACTTACACCCAAAATTTTCGAGTCCTAGTAGATTCTGGTTCAAATGGGCTTACAACAAAACTATTTCGTTAAATGAATTTTTTCATTGATTTTATTGTTTTTGGTTGTGAATCAAACCATATTAGACAAAAATCCCAAAAAAAAATCGGACCCCAAGTACTTACACCCAAAATTTTCGAGTAGTAGGAGATTCTGGTTGAAATGGGCTTACAACAAAACTATTTCGTTAAATGAATTTTTACATTGATTTCATTGTTTTTGGTTGTGAATCAAAGCATATTAGACAAAAATCAAAAAAAAAAATCGGACCCCAAGTACTTACACCCAAAATTTTCGAGTCCTAGTAAATTCTGGTTGAAATGGGCTTACAACAAAACTATTTCGTTAAATGAATTTTTACATTGATTTTATTGTTTTTGGTTGTGAATCAAACCATCTTAGACAAAAATCCAAAAAAAAAATCGGACCCCAAGTACTTACACCCAAAATTTTCGAGTCCTAGTAGATTCTGGTTGAAATGGGCTTACAACAAGACTATTTCGTTAAATGAATTTTTACATTGATTTTATTGTTTTTGGTTGTAAATCAAACCATATTAGACAAAAACCCCAAAAAAAAATCGTACCCCAAGTACTTACACCCAAAATTTTCGAGTCCTAGTAGATGCTGGTTGAAATGGGCTTACAACAAAACTATTTCGTTAAATGAATTTTTACATTGATTTTATTGTTTTTGGTTGTGAATCAAAGCATATTAGACAAAAATCCCAAAAAAAAATCGGACCCCAAGTACTTACACCCAAAATTTTCGAGTAGTAGGAGATTCTGGTTGAAATGGGCTTACAACAAAACTATTTCGTTAAATGAATTTTTACATTGATTTTATTGTTTTTGGTTGTGAATCAAAGCATATTAGAGAAAAATCTAAAAAAAAAAATCGGACCCCAAGTACTTACACCCAAAATTTTCGAGTCCTAGTAGATTCTGGTTGAAATGGGCTTACAACAAAACTATTTTGTTAAATGAATTTTTACATTGATTTTATTGTTTTTGGTTGTGAATCAAACCATATTAGACAAAAATCCAAAAAAAAAATCGTACCCCAAGTACTTACACCCAAAATTTTCGAGCCCTAGTAGATTCTGGTTGAAATGGGCTTACAACAAAACTATTTCGTTAAATGAATTTTTACATTGATTTTATTGTTCTTGGTTGTGAATCAAACCGTATTAGAAAAAAATCCCAAAATAAAAAATCGGACCCCAAGTACTTACACCCAAAATTTTCGAGTCCTAGCAGATTCTGGTTGAAATGGGCTTACAACAAAACTATTTCGTTAAATGAATTTTTACATTGATTTTATTGATTTTGTTGTGAATCAAACCATCTTAGACAAAAATCCAAAAATAAAAAAATCGGACCCCAAGAACTTACACCCAAAATTTGCAAGTCCTAGTAGATTCTGGTTGAAATGGGCTTACAACAAAACTATTTCGTTAAATGAATTTTTACATTGATTTTATTGTTTTTGGTTGTAAATCAAACCATATTAGACAAAAATCCAAAAAAAAAATCGGACCCCAAGTACTTACACCCAAAATTTTCGAGTCCTAGTAGATTCTGGTTGAAATGGGCTTACAACAAAAATATTTCGTTAAATGAATTTTTACATTGATTTAATTGTTTTTGGTTGTAAATCAAACCATATTAGACAAAAATTCAAAAATAAAATCGTACCCCAAGTACTTACACCCAAAATTTTCGAGTCCTAGTAGATTCTGGTTGAAATGGGCTTACAACAAAACTATTTCGTTAAATGAATTTTTTCATTGATTTTATTGTTTTTGGTTGTGAATCAAACCATATTAGACAAAAATCCCAAAAAAAAATCGGACCCCAAGTACTTACACCCAAAATTTTCGAGTAGTAGGAGATTCTGGTTGAAATGGGCTTACAACAAAACTATTTCATTAAATGAATTTTTACATTGATTTTATTGTTTTTGGTTGTGAATCAAAGCATATTAGACAAAAATAAAAAAAAAAAAAAATCGGACCCCAAGTACTTACACCCAAAATTTTCGAGTCCTAGTAAATTCTGGTTGAAATGGGCTTACAACAAAACTATTTCGTTAAATGAATTTTTACATTGATTTTATTGTTTTTGGTTGTGAATTAAACCATCTTAGACAAAAATCCCAAAAAAAAAATCGGACCCCAAGTACTTACACCCAAAATTTTCGAGTCCTAGTAGATTCTGGTTGAAATGGGCTTACAACAAAACTATTTCGTTAAATGAATTTTTACATTGATTTTATTGCTTTTGTTTGTAAATCAAACCATATTAGACAACAAACCATTAAAAAAAATTGTACCCCAAGTACTTACACCCAAAATTTTTGAGTCCTAGTAGATTCTGGTTAATATTGGCTTACAACAAAACTATTTCGTTAAATGAATTTTTACATTGATTTTATTGTTTTTGGTTGTGAATCAAAGCATATTAGACAAAAATCCCCAAAAAAAAAAATCGGACCCCAAGTACTTACACCCAAAATTTTCGAGTCCTAGTAGATTCTGGTTGAAATGGGTTTGCAACAAAACTATTTCGTTAAATGAATTTTTACATTGATTTTATTGTTTTTGGTTGTAAATCAAACCATATTAGGCAACAAACCATAAAAAAAAATTGTACCCCAAGTGCTTACACCCAAAATTTTTGAGTCCTAGTAGATTCTGTTTGAAAAGGGCTTACAACAAAACTATTTCGTTAAATGAATTTTTACATTGATTTTATTGTTTTTGGTTGTGAATCAAAGCATATTAGACAAAAATCCCCAAAATAAAAAAAATCGGACCCCAAGTACTTACACCCAAAATTTTCGAGTCCTAGTAGATTCTGGTTGAAATGGGCTTACAACAAAACTATTTCGTTAAATGAATTTTTACATTGATTTTATTGTTTTTGGTTGTAAATCAAACCATCTTAGACAAAAATCCAAAAAAAAATCGGACCCCAAGTACTTACCCCCAAAATTTTCGAGTCCTAGTAGATTCTGGTTGAAATGGGCTTACAACAAGACTATTTCGTTAAATGAATTTTTACATTGATTTTATTGTTTTTGGTTGTAAATCAAACCATATTAGACAAAAACCAAAAAAAAAATCGTACCCCAAGTACTTACACCCAAAATTTTCGAGTCCTAGTAGATTCTGGTTGAAATGGGCTTACAACAAAACTATTTCGTTAAATGAATTTTTACATTGATTTTATTGTTTTTGGTTGTGAATCAAAGCATATTAGACTAAATTCTAAAAAAAAAAAAAATCAGACCCCAAGTACTTACACCCAAAATTTTCGAGTCCTAGTAGATTCTGGTTGAAATGGGCTTACAACAAAACTATTTTGTTAAATGAATTTTTACATTGATTTTATTGTTTTTGGTTGTGAATCAAACCATATTAGACAAAAATCCAAAAAAAAAATCGTACCCCAAGTACTTACACCCAAAATTTTCGAGTCCTAGTAGATTCTGGTTGAAATGGGCTTACAACAAAACTATTTCGATAAATGAATTTTTACATTGATTTTATTGTTCCGTATTAGACAAAAATCCCAAAAAAAAAAATCGGACCCCAAGTACTTACACCCAAAATTTTCGAGTCCTAGCAGATTCTGGTTAAAATGGGGTTGGAATTTTTACATTGATTTTATTGTTTGGTTAGATTCTGGTTGAAATGGGCTTACAACAAAAATATTTCGTTAATTGAATTTTTACATTGATTTAATTGTTTTTGGTTGTAAATCAAACCATATTAGACAAAAATCCAAAAAAAAAATCGGACCCCAAGTACTTACACCCAAAATTTTCGAGTCCTAGTAGATTCTGGTTCAAATGGGCTTACAACAAAACTATTTCGTTAAATGAATTTTTTCATTGATTTTATTGTTTTTGGTTGTGAATCAAACCATATTAGACAAAAATCCCAAAAAAAAATCGGACCCCAAGTACTTACACCCAAAATTTTCGAGTAGTAGGAGATTCTGGTTGAAATGGGCTTACAACAAAACTATTTCGTTAAATGAATTTTTACATTGATTTCATTGTTTTTGGTTGTGAATCAAAGCATATTAGACAAAAATCAAAAAAAAAAATCGGACCCCAAGTACTTACACCCAAAATTTTCGAGTCCTAGTAAATTCTGGTTGAAATGGGCTTACAACAAAACTATTTCGTTAAATGAATTTTTACATTGATTTTATTGTTTTTGGTTGTGAATCAAACCATCTTAGACAAAAATCCAAAAAAAAAATCGGACCCCAAGTACTTACACCCAAAATTTTCGAGTCCTAGTAGATTCTGGTTGAAATGGGCTTACAACAAGACTATTTCGTTAAATGAATTTTTACATTGATTTTATTGTTTTTGGTTGTAAATCAAACCATATTAGACAAAAACCCCAAAAAAAAATCGTACCCCAAGTACTTACACCCAAAATTTTCGAGTCCTAGTAGATGCTGGTTGAAATGGGCTTACAACAAAACTATTTCGTTAAATGAATTTTTACATTGATTTTATTGTTTTTGGTTGTAAATCAAAGCATATTAGAGAAAAATCTAAAAAAAAAAATCGGACCCCAAGTACTTACACCCAAAATTTTCGAGTCCTAGTAGATTCTGGTTGAAATGGGCTTACAACAAAACTATTTTGTTAAATGAATTTTTACATTGATTTTATTGTTTT
Organism: Nephrotoma flavescens; assembly: GCA_932526605.1. Lineage (NCBI taxonomy): Eukaryota > Metazoa > Arthropoda > Insecta > Diptera > Tipulidae > Nephrotoma > Nephrotoma flavescens. Next base: position 16,401 of record CAKOBK010000370.1, on the reverse strand, counting down.
TGGTTGTGAATCAAACCATATTAGACAAAAATCCAAAAAAAAAATCGTACCCCAAGTACTTACACCCAAAATTTTCGAGCCCTAGTAGATTCTGGTTGAAATGGGCTTACAACAAAACTATTTCGTTAAATGAATTTTTACATTGATTTTATTGTTCTTGGTTGTGAATCAAACCGTATTAGACAAAAATCCCAAAATAAAAAATCGGACCCCAAGTACTTACACCCAAAATTTTCGAGTCCTAGCAGATTCTGGTTGAAATGGGCTTACAACAAAACTATTTCGTTAAATGAATTTTTACATTGATTTTATTGATTTTGTTGTGAATCAAACCATCTTAGACAAAAATCCAAAAATAAAAAAATCGGACCCCAAGAACTTACACCCAAAATTTTCAAGTCCTAGTAGATTCTGGTTGAAATGGGCTTACAACAAAACTATTTCGTTAAATGAATTTTTACATTGATTTTATTGTTTTTGGTTGTAAATCAAACCATATTAGACAAAAATCCAAAAAAAAAATCGGACCCCAAGTACTTACACCCAAAATTTTCGAGTCCTAGTAGATTCTGGTTGAAATGGGCTTACAACAAAAATATTTCGTTAAATGAATTTTTACATTGATTTAATTGTTTTTGGTTGTAAATCAAACCATATTAGACAAAAATCCAAAAATAAAATCGTACCCCAAGTACTTACACCCAAAATTTTCGAGTCCTAGTAGATTCTGGTTGAAATGGGCTTACAACAAAACTATTTCGTTAAATGAATTTTTTCATTGATTTTATTGTTTTTGGTTGTGAATCAAACCATATTAGACAAAAATCCCAAAAAAAATCGGACCCCAAGTACTTACACCCAAAATTTTCGAGTAGTAGGAGATTCTGGTTGAAATGGGCTTACAACAAAACTATTTCATTAAATGAATTTTTACATTGATTTTATTGTTTTTGGTTGTGAATCAAAGCATATTAGACAAAAATCAAAAAAAAAAATCGGACCCCAAGTACTTACACCCAAAATTTTCGAGTCCTAGTAAATTCTGGTTGAAATGGGCTTACAACAAAACTATTTCGTTAAATGAATTTTTACATTGATTTTATTGTTTTTGGTTGTGAATTAAACCATCTTAGACAAAAATCCCAAAAAAAAAATCGGACCCCAAGTACTTACACCCAAAATTTTCGAGTCCTAGTAGATTCTGGTTGAAATGGGCTTACAACAAAACTATTTCGTTAAATGAATTTTTACATTGATTTTATTGCTTTTGTTTGTAAATCAAACCATATTAGACAACAAACCATTAAAAAAAATTGTACCCCAAGTACTTACACCCAAAATTTTTGAGTCCTAGTAGATTCTGGTTAATATTGGCTTACAACAAAACTATTTCGTTAAATGAATTTTTACATTGATTTTATTGTTTTTGGTTGTGAATCAAAGCATATTAGACAAAAATCCCCAAAAAAAAAATCGGACCCCAAGTACTTACACCCAAAATTTTCGAGTCCTAGTATATTCTGGTTGAAATGGGTTTGCAACAAAACTATTTCGTTAAATGAATTTTTACATTGATTTTATTGTTTTTGGTTGTAAATCAAACCATATTAGACAAAAATCCAAAAAAAAAAAATCGGACCCCAAGTACATACACCCAAAATTTTTGAGTCCTAGTAGATTCTGGTTGAAATCGGCTTACAACAAAACTATTTCGTTAAATGAATTTTTACATTGATTTTATTGTTTTTGGTTGTAAATCAAACCATATTAGGCAACAAACCATAAAAAAAAATTGTACCCCAAGTGCTTACACCCAAAATTTTTGAGTCCTAGTAGATTCTGTTTGAAAAGGGCTTACAACAAAACTATTTCGTTAAATGAATTTTTACATTGATTTTATTGTTTTTGGTTGTGAATCAAAGCATATTAGACAAAAATCCCCAAAATAAAAAAAATCGGACCCCAAGTACTTACACCCAAAATTTTCGAGTCCTAGTAGATTCTGGTTGAAATGGGCTTACAACAAAACTATTTCGTTAAATGAATTTTTACATTGATTTTATTGTTTTTGGTTGTAAATCAAACCATCTTAGACAAAAATCCAAAAAAAAATCGGACCCCAAGTACTTACACCCAAAATTTTCGAGTCCTAGTAGATTCTGGTTGAAATGGGCTTACAACAAGACTATTTCGTTAAATGAATTTTTACATTGATTTTATTGTTTTTGGTTGTAAATCAAACCATATTAGACAAAAACCAAAAAAAAAATCGTACCCCAAGTACTTACACCCAAAATTTTCGAGTCCTAGTAGATTCTGGTTGAAATGGGCTTACAACAAAACTATTTCGTTAAATGAATTTTTACATTGATTTTATTGTTTTTGGTTGTGAATCAAAGCATATTAGACAAAATTCTAAAAAAAAAAAAATCAGACCCCAAGTACTTACACCCAAAATTTTCGAGTCCTAGTAGATTCTGGTTGAAATGGGCTTACAACAAAACTATTTTGTTAAATGAATTTTTACATTGATTTTATTGTTTTTGGTTGTGAATCAAACCATATTAGACAAAAATCCAAAAAAAAAATCGTACCCCAAGTACTTACACCCAAAATTTTCGAGTCCTAGTAGATTCTGGTTGAAATGGGCTTACAACAAAACTATTTCGATAAATGAATTTTTACATTGATTTTATTGTTCCGTATTAGACAAAAATCCCAAAAAAAAAAATCGGACCCCAAGTACTTACACCCAAAATTTTCGAGTCCTAGCAGATTCTGGTTGAAATGGGGTTGGAATTTTTACATTGATTTTATTGTTTGGTTAGATTCTGGTTGAAATGGGCTTACAACAAAAATATTTCGTTAATTGAATTTTTACATTGATTTAATTGTTTTTGGTTGTAAATCAAACCATATTAGACAAAAATCCAAAAAAAAAATCGGACCCCAAGTACTTACACCCAAAATTTTCGAGTCCTAGTAGATTCTGGTTCAAATGGGCTTACAACAAAACTATTTCGTTAAATGAATTTTTTCATTGATTTTATTGTTTTTGGTTGTGAATCAAACCATATTAGACAAAAATCCCAAAAAAAAATCGGACCCCAAGTACTTACACCCAAAATTTTCGAGTAGTAGGAGATTCTGGTTGAAATGGGCTTACAACAAAACTATTTCGTTAAATGAATTTTTACATTGATTTTATTGTTTTTGGTTGTGAATCAAAGCATATTAGACAAAAATCAAAAAAAAAATCGGACCCCAAGTACTTACACCCAAAATTTTCGAGTCCTAGTAAATTCTGGTTGAAATGGGCTTACAACAAAACTATTTCGTTAAATGAACTTTTACATTGATTTTATTGTTTTTGGTTGTGAATTAAACCATCTTAGACAAAAATCCCACAAAAAAAAATCGGACCCCAAGTACTTACACCCAAAATTTTCGAGTCCTAGTAGATTCTGGTTGAAATGGGCTTACAACAAAACTATTTCGTTAAATGAATTTTTACATTGATTTTATTGTTTTTGGTTGTGAATCAAACCATCTTAGACAAAAATCGGAAAAAAAAATCGGACTCCAAGTACTTACACCCAAAATTTTCGAGTCATAGTAGATTCTGGTTGAAATGGGCTTACAACAAAAATATTTCGTTAAATGAATTTTTACATTGATTTTATTGTTTTTTGTTTGTAAATCAAACCATATTAGACAAAAATCCAAAAAAAAAAATCGTACCCCAAGTACTTACACCCAAAATTTTGGAGTCCTAGTAGATTCTGGTTGAAATGGGCTTACAACAAAACTATTTCGTTAAATGAATTTTTACATTGATTTTATTGTTTTTGGTTGTAAATCAAACCATCTTAGACAAAAATCCCAAAAAAAAATCGGACGCCAAGTACTTACACGCAAAATTTTCGAGTCCTAGTAGATTCTGGTTGAAATGGGCTTACAACAAAACTATTTCGTTAAATGAATTTTTACATTGATTTTATTGTTTTTGGTTGTGAATCAAACCATCTTAGACAAAAATCCCCAAAAAAAATCGGACCCCAAGTACTTACATCCAAAATTTTCGAGTCCTAGTAGATTCTGGTTGAAATGGGCTTACAACAAAACTATTTCGTTAAATGAATTTTTACATTGATTTTACTACTTTTGGTTGTGAATCAAAGCATATTAGACAAAAATCCCAAAAAAAAAAATCGGACCCCAAGTACTTACACAAAAATTTTCGAGTCCTAGTAGATTCTGGTTGAAATGGGCTTACAACAAAACTATTTCGTTAAATGAATTTTTACATTGATTTTATTGTTTTTGGTTGTGAATCAAAGCATATTAGAGAAAAATCTAAAAAAAAAAAATCGGACCCCAAGTACTTACACCCAAAATTTTCGAGTCCTAGTAGATTCTGGTTGAAATGGGCTTACAACAAAACTATTTTGTTAAATGAATTTTTACATTGATTTTATTGTTTTTGGTTGTGAATCAAACCATATTAGACAAAAATCCAAAAAAAAAATCGTACCCCAAGTACTTACACCCAAAATTTTCGAGTCCTAGTAGATTCTGGTTGAAATGGGCTTACAACAAAACTATTTCGTTAAATGAATTTTTACATTGATTTTATTGTTCTTGGTTGTGAATCAAACCGTATTAGACAAAAATCCCAAAATAAAAAATCGGACCCCAAGTACTTACACCCAAAATTTTCGAGTCCTAGCAGATTCTGGTTGAAATGGGCTTACAACAAAACTATTTCGTTAAATGAATTTTTACATTGATTTTATTGATTTGGTTGTGAATCAAACCATCTTAGACAAAAATCCAAAAATAAAAAAATCGGACCCCAAGAACTTACACCCAAAATTTTCAAGTCCTAGTAGATTCTGGTTGAAATGGGCTTACAACAAAACTATTTCGTTAAATGAATTTTTACATTGATTTTATTGTTTTTGGTTATAAATCAAACCATATTAGACAAAAAACCAAAAAAAAAATCGGACCCCAAGTACTTACACCCAAAATTTTCGAGTCCTAGTAGATTCTGGTTGAAATGGGCTTACAACAAAAATATTTCGTTAAATGAATTTTTACATTGATTTAATTGTTTTTGGTTGTAAATCAAACCATATTAGACAAAAATCCAAAAATAAAATCGTACCCCAAGTACTTACACCCAAAATTTTCGAGTCCTAGTAGATTCTGGTTGAAATGGGCTTACAACAAAACTATTTCGTTAAATGAATTTTTACATTGATTTTATTGTTTTTGGTTGTGAATCAAACCATATTAGACAAAAATCCAAAAAAAAAATCGGACCCCAAGTACTTACACCCAAAATTTTCGAGTAGTAGGAGATTCTGGTTGAAATGGGCTTACAACAAAACTATTTCGTTAAATGAATTTTTACATTGATTTTATTGGTTTTGGTTGTGAATCAAACCATATTAGACAAAAATCAAAAAAAAAATCGGACCCCAAGTACTTACACCCAAAATTTTCGAGTCCTAGTAAATTCTGGTTGAAATGGGCTTACAACAAAACTATTTCGTTAAATGAAATTTTTACATTGATTTTATTGTTTTTGGTTGTGAATTAAACCATCTTAGACAAAAATCCCAAAAAAAAATCGGACCCCAAGTACTTACACCCAAAATTTTCGAGTCCTAGTAGATTCTGGTTGAAATGGGCTTACAACAAAACTATTTCGTTAAATGAATTTTTACATTGATTTTATTGCTTTTGTTTGTAAATCAAACCATATTAGACAACAAACCATAAAAAAAAATTGTACCCCAAGTACTTACACCCAAAATTTTTGAGTCCTAGTAGATTCTGGTTAATATTGGCTTACAACAAAACTATTTCGTTAAATGAATTTTTACATTGATTTTATTGTTTTTGTTTGTGAATCAAAGCATATTAGACAAAAATCCCCAAAAAAAAAAATCGGACCCCAAGTACTTATACCCAAAATTTTCGAGTCCTAGTATATTCTGGTTGAAATGGGTTTGCAACAAAACTATTTCGTTAAATGAATTTTTACATTGATTTTATTGTTTTTGGTTGTAAATCAAACCATATTAGACAAAAATCCAAAAAAAAAAAAATCGGACCCCAAGTACATACACCCAAAATTTTTGAGTCCTAGTAGGTTCTGGTTGAAATGGACTTACAACAAAACTATTTCGTTAAATGAATTTTTTACATTGATTTTATTGTTTTTTGGTTGTAAATCAAACCATATTAGGCAACAAACCATAAAAAAAAATTGTACCCCAAGTACATACACCCAAAATTTTTGAGTCCTAGTAGATTCTGTTTGAAAAGGGCTTACAACAAAACTATTTCGTTAAATGAATTTTTTACATTGATTTTATTGTTTTTGGTTGTAAATCAAACCATATTAGACAAAAATCCAAAAAAAAAATCGTACCCCAAGTACTTACACCCCAAAATTTTCGTGTAGTAGGAGATTTTGGTTGAAATGGGCTTACAACAAAACTATTTCGTTAATTGAATTTTTACATTGATTTTATTGTTTTTGGTTGTGAATCAAACCATATTAGATAAAAATCCAAAAAAAAAAATTGGACCCCTAGTTCTTACACCCAAAATTTTCGAGTCCTAGTAGATTCTGGTTGAAATGGGCTTACAACGAAACTATTTCGTTAAATGAATTTTTACATTGATTTTTATTGTTTTTGGTTGTGAATCAAACCATCTTAGACAAAAATCCCCAAAAAAAATCGGACCACAAATACTTACACCCAAAATTTTCGAGTCCTAGTAGATTCTGGTTGAAATGGCTTACAACAAAACTATTTCGTTAAATGAATTTTTACATTGATTTTTATTGTTTTTGGTTGTGAATCAAACCATCTTAGACAAAAATCCAAAAAAAAAAAATCGGACACCAATTACTTACACCCAAAATTTTCGAGTCCTAGTAGATTCTGGTTGAAATGGGCTTACAACAAAACTATTTCGTTAAATGAATTTTTACATTGATTTTATTGTTTTTGGTTGTGAATCAAACCCTATTAGACAAAAATCCAAAAAAAAAATCGGACCCCAAGTACTTACACCCAAAATTTTCGATTCCTAGTAGATTCTGGTTGAAATGGGCTTACAACAAAACTATTTCGTTAAATGAATTTTTACATTGATTTTATTGTTTTTGATTGTAAATCAAACCATATTAGACAAAAATCCAAAAAAAAAATCAGACCCCAAGTACTTACAACCAAAATTTTCGAGTCCTAGTAGATTCTGGTTGAAGTGGGCTTACATCAAAACTATTTCGTTAAATGAATTTATACATTGATTTTGTTGTTTTTGGTTGTGAATCAAACCATATTAGACAAAAATCCAAAAAAAAAAAATCGGACCCCAAGTACTTACACCCAAAATTTTCGAGTCCTAGTAGATTCTGGTTGAAATGGGCTTACAACAATACTATTTCGTTAAATGAATTTTTACATTGATTTTATTGTTTTTGGTTGTGAATCAAACCATCTTAGACAAAAATCCCAAAAAAAAATCGGACCCCAAGTACTTACACCCAAAATTTTCGAGTCTTAGTAGATTCTGGTTGAAATGGGCTTACAACAAAACTATTTCGTTAAATGAATTTTTACATTGATTTTATTGTTTTTGGTTGTGAATCAAACCATCTTAGACAAAAATCCAAAAAAAAAATCGGACCCCATGTACTTACACAAAAAATTTTCGAGTCCTAGTAGATTCTGGTTGAAATGGGCTTACAACAAAACTATTTCGTTAAATGAATTTTTACATTGATTTTATTGTTTTTGGTTGTGAATCAAACCCTATTAGACAAAAATCCAAAAAAAAAATCGGACCCCAAGTACTTACACCCAAAATTTTCGATTCCTAGTAGATTCTGGTTGAAATGGGCTTACAACAAAACTATTTCGTTAAATGAATTTTTACATTGATTTTAATGTTTTTGGTTGTGAATCAAACCATATTAGACAAAAATCCAAAAAAAAAATCAGACCCCAAGTACTTACAACCAAAATTTTCGAGTCCTAGTAGATTCTGGTTGAAATGGGCTTACATCAAAACTATTTCGTTAAATGAATTTATACATTGATTTTGTTGTTTTTGGTTGTGAATCAAACCATATTAGACAAAAATCCAAAAAAAAAAATCGGACCCCAAGTACTTACACCCAAAATTTTCGAGTCCTAGTAGATTCTGGTTGAAATGGGCTTACAACAATACTATTTCGTTAAATGAATTTTTACATTGATTTTATTGTTTTTGGTTGTGAATCAAACCATCTTAGACAAAAATCCCAAAAAAAAATCGGACCCCAAGTACTTACACCCAAAATTTTCGAGTCTTAGTAGATTCTGGTTGAAATGGGCTTACAACAAAACTATTTCGTTAAATGAATTTTTACATTGATTTTATTGTTTTTGGTTGTGAATCAAACCATCTTAGACAAAAATCCAAAAAAAAAATCGGACCCCATGTACTTACACAAAAAATTTTCGAGTCCTAGTAGATTCTGGTTGAAATGGGCTTACAACAAAACTATTTCGTTAAATGAATTTTTACATTGATTTTATTGTTTTTGGTTGTGAATCAAACCATATTAGACAAAAATCCAAAAAAAAAATCGGACCCCAAGTACTTACACCCAAAATTTTCGAGTCCTAGTAGATTCTGGTTGAAATGGGCTTACAACAAAACTATTTCGTTAAATGAATTTTTACATTGATTTTATTGTTTTTGGTTGTAAATCAAACCATATTAGACAAATACCAAAAAAAAAATCGGACCCCAAGTACTTACACCCAAAATTTTGAGTCCTAGTAGATTCTGGTTGAAATGGGCTTACAACAAAACTATTTCGTTAAATGAATTTTTACATAGATTTTATTGTTTTTGGTTGTAAATCAAACCATCTTAGACAACAAACCATAAAAAAAAATTGTACCCCAAGTACTTACACCCAAAATTTTTGAGTCCTAGTAGATTCTGGTTGAAATTGGCTTACAACAAAACTATTTCGTTAAATGAATTTTTACATTGATTTTATTGTTTTTGGTTGTGAATCAAACCATATTAGACAAAAATCCCAACAAACAAAATCGGACCCCAAGTACTTACACCCAAAATTTTTGAGTCCTAGTAGATTCTGGTTGAAATGGGCTTACAACAAAACTATTTCGTTAAATGAATTTTTACATTGATTTTATTGTTTTTGGTTGTGAATCAAAGCATATTAGACAAAAATCCCAAAAAAAAAATCGGACCCCAAGTACTTACACCCAAAATTTTCGAGTCTTAGTAGATTCTGGTTGAAATGGGCTTACAACAAAACTATTTCGTTAAATGAATTTTTACATTGATTTTATTGTTTTTGGTTGTGAATCAAACCATCTTAGACAAAAATCCAAAAAAAAAAATCGGACCCCATGTACTTACACAAAAAATTTTCGAGTCCTAGTAGATTCTGGTTGAAATGGGCTTACAACAAAACTATTTCGTTAAATGAATTTTTACATTGATTTTATTGTTTTTGGTTGTGAATCAAACCATATTAGACAAAAATCCAAAACAAAAAAAAAATCGGACCCCAAGTACTTACACCCAAAATTTTCGAGTCCTAGTAGATTCTGGTTGAAATGGGCTTACAACAAAACTATTTCGTTAAATGAATTTTTACATTGATTTTATTGTTTTTGGTTGTAAATCAAACCATATTAGACAAATACCAAAAAAAAAATCGGACCCCAAGTACTTACACCCAAAATTTTCGAGTCCTAGTAGATTCTGGTTGAAATGGGCTTACAACAAAACTATTTCGTTAAATGAATTTTTACATAGATTTTATTGTTTTTGGTTGTAAATCAAACCATCTTAGACAACAAACCATAAAAAAAAATTGTACCCCAAGTACTTACACCCAAAATTTTTGAGTCCTAGTAGATTCTGGTTGAAATTGGCTTACAACAAAACTATTTCGTTAAATGAATTTTTACATTGATTTTATTGTTTTTGGTTGTGAATCAAAGCATATTAGACAAAAATCCCAACAATCAAAATCGGACCCCAAGTACTTACACCCAAAATTTTTGAGTCCTAGTAGATTCTGGTTGAAATGGGCTTACAACAAAACTATTTCGTTAAATGAATTTTTACATTGATTTTATTGTTTTTGGTTGTAAATCAAACCATATTAGGCAACAAACCATAAAAAAAAATTGTACCCCAAGTACATACACCCAAAATTTTTGAGTCCTAGTAGATTCTGTTTGAAAAGGGCTTACAACAAAACTATTTCGTTAAATGAATTTTTACATTGATTTTATTGTTTTTGGTTGTAAATCAAACCATATTAGACAAAAATCCAAAAAAAATCGTACCCCAAGTACTTACACCCAAAATTTTTCGAGTAGTAGGAGATTTTGGTTGAAATGGGCTTACAACAAAACTATTTCGTTAATTGAATTTTTACATTAATTTTATTGTTTTTGGTTGTGAATCAAACCATATTAGATAAAAATCCAAAAAAAAAAATTGGACCCCTAGTTCTTACACCCAAAATTTTCGAGTCCTAGTAGATTCTGGTTGAAATGGGCTTACAACAAAACTATTTCGTTAAATGAATTTTTACATTGATTTTATTGTTTTTGGTTGTGAATCAAAGCATATTAGACAAAAATCAAAAAAAAAAAATCGGACCACAAATACTTACACCCAAAATTTTCGAGTCCTATTAGATTCTGGTTGAAATGGGCTTACAACAAAACTATTTCGTTAAATGAATTTTTACATTGATTTTATTGTTTTTGGTTGTGAATCAAACCATCTTAGACAAAAATCCAAAAAAAAAATCGGACACCAATTACTTACACCCAAAATTTTCGAGTCCTAGTAGATTCTGGTTGAAATGGGCTTACAACAAAACTATTTCGTAAAATGAATTTTTACATTGATTTTATTGTTTTTGGTTGTGAATCAAACCCTATTAGAAAAAAATCCAAAAAAAAAATCGGACCCCAAGTACTTACACCCAAAATTTTCGAGTCCTAGTAGATTCTGGTTGAAATGGGCTTACAACAAAACTATTTCGTTAAATGAATTTTTACATTGATTTTATTGTTTTTGGTTGTAAATCAAACCATATTAGACAAATACCAAAAAAAAAATCGGACCCCAAGTACTTACACCCAAAATTTTCGAGTCCTAGTAGATTCTGGTTGAAATGGGCTTACAACAAAACTATTTCGTTAAATGAATTTTTACATAGATTTTATTGTTTTTGGTTGTAAATCAAACCATCTTAGACAACAAACCATAAAAAAAAATTGTACCCCAAGTACTTACACCCAAAATTTTCGAGTCCTAGTATATTCTGGTTGAAATGGGTTTGCAACAAAACTATTTCGTTAAATGAATTTTTACATTGATTTTATTGTTTTTGGTTGTAAATCAAACCATATTAGACAAAAATCCAAAAAAAAAAAATCGGACCCCAAGTACATACACCCAAAATTTTTGAGTCCTAGTAGGTTCTGGTTGAAATGGACTTACAACAAAACTATTTCGTTAAATGAATTTTTACATTGATTTTATTGTTTTTGGTTGTAAATCAAACCATATTAGGCAACAAACCATAAAAAAAAATTGTACCCCAAGTACATACACCCAAAATTTTTGAGTCCTAGTAGATTCTGTTTGAAAAGGGCTTACAACAAAACTATTTCGTTAAATGAATTTTTACATTGATTTTATTGTTTTTGGTTGTAAATCAAACCATATTAGACAAAAATCCAAAAAAAATCGTACCCCAAGTACTTACACCCAAAATTTTCGTGTAGTAGGAGATTTTGGTTGAAATGGGCTTACAACAAAACTATTTCGTTAATTGAATTTTTACATTGATTTTATTGTTTTTGGTTGTGAATCAAACCATATTAGATAAAAATCCAAAAAAAAAAATTGGACCCCTAGTTCTTACACCCAAAATTTTCGAGTCCTAGTAGATTCTGGTTGAAATGGGCTTACAACAATACTATTTCGTTAAATGAATTTTTACATTGATTTTATTGTTTTTGGTTGTGAATCAAACCATCTTAGACAAAAATCCCCAAAAAAAATCGGACCACAAATACTTACACCCAAAATTTTCGAGTCCTAGTAGATTCTGGTTGAAATGGGCTTACAACAAAACTATTTCGTTAAATGAATTTTTACATTGATTTTATTGTTTTTGGTTGTGAATCAAACCATCTTAGACAAAAATCCAAAAAAAAAAATCGGACACCAATTACTTACACCCAAAATTTTCGAGTCCTAGTAGATTCTGGTTGAAATGGGCTTACAACAAAACTATTTCGTTAAATGAATTTTTACATTGATTTTATTGTTTTTGGTTGTGAATCAAACCCTATTAGACAAAAATCCAAAAAAAAAATCGGACCCCAAGTACTTACACCCAAAATTTTCGATTCCTAGTAGATTCTGGTTGAAATGGGCTTACAACAAAACTATTTCGTTAAATGAATTTTTACATTGATTTTATTGTTTTTGATTGTAAATCAAACCATATTAGACAAAAATCCAAAAAAAAAATCAGACCCCAAGTACTTACAACCAAAATTTTCGAGTCCTAGTAGATTCTGGTTGAAGTGGGCTTACATCAAAACTATTTCGTTAAATGAATTTATACATTGATTTTGTTGTTTTTGGTTGTGAATCAAACCATATTAGACAAAAATCCAAAAAAAAAAATCGGACCCCAAGTACTTACACCCAAAATTTTCGAGTCCTAGTAGATTCTGGTTGAAATGGGCTTACAACAATACTATTTCGTTAAATGAATTTTTACATTGATTTTATTGTTTTTGGTTGTGAATCAAACCATCTTAGACAAAAATCCCAAAAAAAAATCGGACCCCAAGTACTTACACCCAAAATTTTCGAGTCTTAGTAGATTCTGGTTGAAATGGGCTTACAACAAAACTATTTCGTTAAATGAATTTTTACATTGATTTTATTGTTTTTGGTTGTGAATCAAACCATCTTAGACAAAAATCCAAAAAAAAAATCGGACCCCATGTACTTACACAAAAAATTTTCGAGTCCTAGTAGATTCTGGTTGAAATGGGCTTACAACAAAACTATTTCGTTAAATGAATTTTTACATTGATTTTATTGTTTTTGGTTGTGAATCAAACCCTATTAGACAAAAATCCAAAAAAAAAATCGGACCCCAAGTACTTACACCCAAAATTTTCGATTCCTAGTAGATTCTAGTTGAAATGGGCTTACAACAAAACTATTTCGTTAAATGAATTTTTACATTGATTTTAATGTTTTTGGTTGTGAATCAAACCATATTAGACAAAAATCCAAAAAAAAAATCAGACCCCAAGTACTTACAACCAAAATTTTCGAGTCCTAGTAGATTCTGGTTGAAATGGGCTTACATCAAAACTATTTCGTTAAATGAATTTATACATTGATTTTGTTGTTTTTGGTTGTGAATCAAACCATATTAGACAAAAATCCAAAAAAAAAAATCGGACCCCAAGTACTTACACCCAAAATTTTCGAGTCCTAGTAGATTCTGGTTGAAATGGGCTTACAACAATACTATTTCGTTAAATGAATTTTTACATTGATTTTATTGTTTTTGGTTGTGAATCAAACCATCTTAGACAAAAATCCCAAAAAAAAATCGGACCCCAAGTACTTACACCCAAAATTTTCGAGTCTTAGTAGATTCTGGTTGAAATGGGCTTACAACAAAACTATTTCGTTAAATGAATTTTTACATTGATTTTATTGTTTTTGGTTGTGAATCAAACCATCTTAGACAAAAATCCAAAAAAAAAATCGGACCCCATGTACTTACACAAAAAATTTTCGAGTCCTATTAGATTCTGGTTGAAATGGGCTTACAACAAAACTATTTCGTTAAATGAATTTTTACATTGATTTTATTGTTTTTGGTTGTGAATCAAACCATATTAGACAAAAATCCAAAAAAAAAATCGGACCCCAAGTACTTACACCCAAAATTTTCGAGTCCTAGTAGATTCTGGTTGAAATGGGCTTACAACAAAACTATTTCGTTAAATGAATTTTTACATTGATTTTATTGTTTTTGGTTGTAAATCAAACCATATTAGACAAATACCAAAAAAAAAATCGGACCCCAAGTACTTACACCCAAAATTTTGAGTCCTAGTAGATTCTGGTTGAAATGGGCTTACAACAAAACTATTTCGTTAAATGAATTTTTACATAGATTTTATTGTTTTTGGTTGTAAATCAAACCATCTTAGACAACAAACCATAAAAAAAAATTGTACCCCAAGTACTTACACCCAAAATTTTTGAGTCCTAGTAGATTCTGGTTGAAATTGGCTTACAACAAAACTATTTCGTTAAATGAATTTTTACATTGATTTTATTGTTTTTGGTTGTGAATCAAACCATATTAGACAAAAATCCCAACAAACAAAATCGGACCCCAAGTACTTACACCCAAAATTTTTGAGTCCTAGTAGATTCTGGTTGAAATGGGCTTACAACAAAACTATTTCGTTAAATGAATTTTTACATTGATTTTATTGTTTTTGGTTGTGAATCAAAGCATATTAGACAAAAATCCCAAAAAAAAATCGGACCCCAAGTACTTACACCCAAAATTTTCGAGTCTTAGTAGATTCTGGTTGAAATGGGCTTACAACAAAACTATTTCGTTAAATGAATTTTTACATTGATTTTATTGTTTTTGGTTGTGAATCAAACCATCTTAGACAAAAATCCAAAAAAAAAAATCGGACCCCATGTACTTACACAAAAAATTTTCGAGTCCTAGTAGATTCTGGTTGAAATGGGCTTACAACAAAACTATTTCGTTAAATGAATTTTTACATTGATTTTATTGTTTTTGGTTGTGAATCAAAGCATATTAGACAAAAATCCAAAACAAAAAAAAAATCGGACCCCAAGTACTTACACCCAAAATTTTCGAGTCCTAGTAGATTCTGGTTGAAATGGGCTTACAACAAAACTATTTCGTTAAATGAATTTTTACATTGATTTTATTGTTTTTGGTTGTAAATCAAACCATATTAGACAAATACCAAAAAAAAAATCGGACCCCAAGTACTTACACCCAAAATTTTCGAGTCCTAGTAGATTCTGGTTGAAATGGGCTTACAACAAAACTATTTCGTTAAATGAATTTTTACATAGATTTTATTGTTTTTGGTTGTAAATCAAACCATCTTAGACAACAAACCATAAAAAAAAATTGTACCCCAAGTACTTACACCCAAAATTTTTGAGTCCTAGTAGATTCTGGTTGAAATTGGCTTACAACAAAACTATTTCGTTAAATGAATTTTTACATTGATTTTATTGTTTTTGGTTGTGAATCAAAGCATATTAGACAAAAATCCCAACAATCAAAATCGGACCCCAAGTACTTACACCCAAAATTTTTGAGTCCTAGTAGATTCTGGTTGAAATGGGCTTACAACAAAACTATTTCGTTAAATGAATTTTTACATTGATTTTATTGTTTTTGGTTGTAAATCAAACCATATTAGGCAACAAACCATAAAAAAAAATTGTACCCCAAGTACATACACCCAAAATTTTTGAGTCCTAGTAGATTCTGTTTGAAAAGGGCTTACAACAAAACTATTTCGTTAAATGAATTTTTACATTGATTTTATTGTTTTTGGTTGTAAATCAAACCATATTAGACAAAAATCCAAAAAAAATCGTACCCCAAGTACTTACACCCAAAATTTTCGAGTAGTAGGAGATTTTGGTTGAAATGGGCTTACAACAAAACTATTTCGTTAATTGAATTTTTACATTAATTTTATTGTTTTTGGTTGTGAATCAAACCATATTAGATAAAAATCCAAAAAAAAAAATTGGACCCCTAGTTCTTACACCCAAAATTTTCGAGTCCTAGTAGATTCTGGTTGAAATGGGCTTACAACAAAACTATTTCGTTAAATGAATTTTTACATTGATTTTATTGTTTTTGGTTGTGAATCAAAGCATATTAGACAAAAATCAAAAAAAAAAAATCGGACCACAAATACTTACACCCAAAATTTTCGAGTCCTATTAGATTCTGGTTGAAATGGGCTTACAACAAAACTATTTCGTTAAATGAATTTTTACATTGATTTTATTGTTTTTGGTTGTGAATCAAACCATCTTAGACAAAAATCCAAAAAAAAAATCGGACCCCAAGTACTTACACCCAAAATTTTCGAGTCCTAGTAGATTCTGGTTGAAATGGGCTTACAACAAAACTATTTCGTAAAATGAATTTTTACATTGATTTTATTGTTTTTGGTTGTGAATCAAACC
>CAKOBK010000369.1:311983-352062 GCA_932526605.1 Nephrotoma flavescens | reverse complement strand
ATAGTGTAAGTCTATGGATTTGCTTTTATCGTTGTTTATTGCTAAGTAGTCTGTGTCTGTAATGTACATCGAGTGTCCGTTCTGTGTTTTAAAGGGTATTACATATGGTTTGTATATTGTATATTCTTCGTTTGGCAATATGGGTATTGTGATTTTTGCTATGATTTTCCTATCAATTTCGATATGATTGATTTTAACTATCTGTCTTAAGTTATTGTGTATTTTCATTACTTTGTTTGTTTCTTAGTAATTTGTGTTTACTACTTGCATGATTTTACTAGCAGGTATTATTAGTGGGTGTAAGATTTTATTTTCTAAGGCTGTTATGATTTCTGTTGCGTCATCTTGAAGTCTAGTTATGTGAAGACATTGTACCAGTATAAGGGATGATAATTCTGTTATTTCTGTGTTTAACTTCTGTTTGCGTTCGATGTATTTGTTCTGGTCATTTGATTTTTGTATTAATTTGTTCAATTTTTGTTCGATTTCTAGTGTTTCATTTTGTAGTTGTATGATCGGTCTGGATAAAGTGTCAAAATTTGATTGTAGTAATGCTATTTGCTGGTTTTCTAAATTTAATAGTTTTGTTTGTCCGTTGTTGAGTGTTGTCAAATCTTCGTATATTTTAGATGAGTCTTCAGCGTCCATAGTTCCGAAGATAAATTTGCTAATTTTTCCTCCTATATCTATTAAGCCTCGATTCTGTTTCCCGTACATTTCTTTTAACTTGTTATCTTGTCTCTCGATTTGTCCTATATGCCATTTTAGTTCTCGTCTAAAAGGTTTACATATGTTTTCTGGATTTTGTTCTAATATTTCGTCACATAATGTTTTTAGATGCATGTTACAGTTTAAGAGAGTGTCTGTTAGTTGTCGTGCTTCAGGAATGTCGATAGTGGTTATATATATATTCCTGTATTGTTTATTTTCTGGTGGGTGAAAGGTAACTCTGTTTGTACTATTGTTTGTTATTGCTGATAGTAATATTATGTTATAGATGGTCATTGTATTTCCTGTAAGGGTAATTGAGTTGTTAGTTTAATAATTTTTGTTTGATTAATCTGTTGTTATGGACTTTTATGTATTTTCTGTTAACTTCGATTGTGGTGTTGACTGGTGAGTCTATGTGTACTCGTATTACTTTGTATGGACCTAACCATCGTGCGTCTTGTTTGTTTTTCTTATTGTCATTAGCTAGCCAGACTGTATCATTGGGTTGTAACGTCAGGGGTTTGGAGTCTTTGTCATAGTACATCTTTGTCTGTTGTTTTTTTTGTATGATTCGTTCTCGTGCTATCGTGTGTGCGATGCGTAGTCTTGCTTTTAATTAATTTACGTAATCGTCATAACTGTAAACGGGTTCGGGTTCTTTTTGTACTGCACTAGGGATTAGTGCTGGTCGTCCGTATATAAGTTCATGTGGGGTAAAGTTTGTAGTAGTATGCGGTGTGGTATTGTAAACGAATATGGCGTAGTGGCACATTTCGTCCCAGTTATTTTTATCTAATTCCGTGAAGGATCGCAGATATTTTTTTAAATGTATTATGTGATTTTTCCAGTGCTCCGTTTGTTTGTGGATGGTGAGATGTCGTTGTAATGTGTTTAAGTTTCAGTAGTTTGCACAATTCTTTGAACGTGTTGCAAAGTATGTTGCTTCCTTGGTCAGTCAGTATTTTCTCTGGTATTCCGTATTTAGTAATGTAATATTCACATAGTGCTTTCGCAACTGTGTTTGCTGTTTGATTCGGTATAGGGATGGCGCCTGAGAATTTTGTCAAATCGTCTTGGAATGTCAGTAAGAAGTTATTGCAGTTTTCTGTCGTTGGTAACGGGCCTACGATGTCGAAAGCTACTCGTTGAAATGGGTAAGTCGAAGTGTCTGTTATTTGTAGTGGCATTTTGGTCCTTCTGTGATTTTTGTTTCTTTTACACAATGTACATTTCCTGACGAATCTGTTAACGTCGATTAACATTTTTGGCCAATAGTAGAGCATTTTTATTCTTTTGTACATTCTCCATGTACCTGCGTGGCCACCTAAAGGGAGATGGTGGTATTCGTCTAATATTTGGTGTCGTTTTTTAATGTCGGTTACAATCTCTATTTTTGTGTCTTTTTGATTTGTTCGGTTCCAGTCGTGGGCAGTATCTTGTTGTGGTGTTGTTAGTGTTCTTGTTTTGCTTGTTTCGTTCAGTATTGTTTCTTTAGGGTGTGTTTTCTTGACTGTGTTTTTTGTTTCTGTTATTATTTCTGTGAGTATTGTGTTTTGTGTTTCGTTTTTATTGGTTTGAGAGGGGGAATTTATTCCTGTGTTTTTCTCTTGCTCTTGATTGTTTTTTGCTTTATTTTGTGCTCGCGTGATTACTAACAGTTGTTCTTGGTGTTTGATTCGGCTGAGGGCGTCGGCATTTGTGTTAAATTTTCCGGGTTTATGTATAGTTTCGAAATTATATTCTGACAGTTTTAAGTTCCATTTGAGTATGCGGTTTGGAATTTTGGTAAGATTTCCGGTGAGTGGTTTGTGATCTGTCACTACTGTAAATTTTTTTCCGTAAAGGTATGGTCTAAAGTTGTTGATTGCCCAATATATGGCAAGCATTTCTTTTTCTATCGTACTGTAATTTCTTTCGGACTTACCGAGCGCTCTGCTGGCGTATGCTATGGGGAGTTCTCCTTGCTGGTATATTTGTGACAAAACTGCACCTAAGCTATATTCGCTAGCGTCTGTTGTGAGTGTGAACGGTCTGTTCATGTCTGGGTATTTTAGGATGGGTGAGTTTATTAGGCAATTTTTTAGTGTGCCTTGAGCTACTTTACATTGTTCAGAGTATATAAATGGTGTACCTTTTCTGGTGAGTTTTGTTAGTGGTTTAGCTATTTCTGAGAATTTTGGGATGAATCTGCGATAGTAATTTGCAAGACCCAGGAATGATTGTATTTCTCGTACATTCCGAAGAGGTTCGGTTTTATTCCGTCTGGTGTAATTAGATGACCGAGAAAAGTAATTTCTTTTCTAAGAAACTGACATTTTGTACATTGCAATTTGAGGTTATTCTGTCGGCAAATTTCAAATACCTCTAGTAATTTTGAATTATGATCGTTTAGATTTTTTCCGTAGATGATTACATCATCTAAGTAAATGAAACCTTTTAATCCTTGGAAACCTCTAAGTACATGGTTTATTGTTCTTTGGAATGTGGCTTGTGAGTTTTTTAAGCCAAATGGCATTCGAGTAAATTCGAAGTGGCCATAGTCTGTACTGAATGCTGTCTTGTACGAGTCCGCTGGGTTCATCTGAATTTGATGATAGCCGCTAGCCATGTCTAGCGTTGAGAAATACTGGGCGTTACCTAGTTGGTCTAAAATGTCGTTAATATTAGGAAGGGGGAATGAGTCTCCGATGGTGATGTCATTTAGTTTTCTGAAATTGGCGATTATTCGCCATTTCGGTTTGCCGTCTGCACCTGGTTTCTTTGGTACAGCGAGGAGTGGACTGTTGAAAGGGCTTGAACTTTGTTGGATTTTCCCTTCGTTTAGCATTTCGTGAACTTGTTTATTGATTTCGTCGCGGTGCATTTGCGGAAGCCTGTAGCGTTGGACGTGGATGGGTTTGGAATCCGTATACAGGTTTATGTTGTGTTGGACGCCTTTTACGGTAGTCAATTTGTCTCCTTCCAAGAAGAAAATGTCTTGGTACTGTAGGCATAGTTCTAATATCGTCATGTTTTCTTCTGTATAGTTATCTGTGTTTTGGTTTGCTGAGACTATCTGTGCTATCTGTTCTTTTCTACTGTCGGGTTTCTTTGTAATGTGTTGGTATTGTGGTTCTTCTGTTATTGGTTCTATTTCTGGCTTTATGTTTATCAATTGTATGTCTTCAGTTAACGTATTTGCGATTAGTATTTTAGCTTTGTAGTTCGTCGGTTAGATTAGTAAGTGGGGTATGAAAATTCCTGGTTGGATTTTTGTGGCTGAGCAGATTGAGAGTTGGTTTGTGGAGGTTGCAATTTCTACAATCGTCTCACTTCTTTTAGGTAGCGATATTTTATTATTTAACTTGTTTGAAAAGGGTATGACGTGACGTTGTAGTTTTATAGTACTTGTGCTGTATGAAATATCTACTTGGAACTTGTCGAAAAAGTCTCGGCCTAGTATTCCATTTTCAGTAATTGGGAAATCATTTGAGACGACGTGGAATTTGTGTGAGATGTGGTAGCTATTGCTAAGTTGTAGATTAAGGTTTAGGGATCCAAGTGTTTTGACTGAGCCGGTGCTTATTCCTGCTAATGTTATAGTATCGTTTTGGTCAATCTGTAATTGATCGATAAAGTTTTTTTTGATTATACACAAGTCGGCTCCTGAATCGATTAACAGGTGTACTTTGTGTTTGTTTATGATGGGTGAGATGGTATCGCGAGTCAGTTTGTCGTTTGTTGCTAGATTTACTGTATATTGATTATCTGGGTATAATAGCTGTTGTAGTATGTCTGATTCTGTTTCGTCGAGATCTAGTATGTTATATGTGCGTGATTGTGTTAGTTTAGGAATTGGTTTAGGTATGGTGGAAGTAACTTTGTTTTTTGACGGGTTTGGTATTTGTGTGGGGTTGTTGTTGCCCTTGTGTTTTGCTATTATTTGAGATAAGTCGTGCGTTTTTTGTAACAAGTTCTGTTTTAGTTCAGATGAGAGTTTTCGTGTGTTAGTTTCAAGTGTATTCTGTATTTTTGAGATTGTTTGACATGTTAATTTTTTGAATAGTGAGATTTTGTCGGTGAATTTGTTTTGTTCTGGATTGGTGTTGTCAGTTCTGTTCTGAGTTTTATTTGTTTGTGAGTTCGTAATTGTTAAGTTTATGTTTTGCACCGGGATTGTAGCGGCGGCTTTTGTTTGTTGAGTGGTTGTTTGTGGAGTCAAGTTTTGCACCGAAATTGTAGCGGTGGCTTTTGGTTGATGATTAACTGTTTGTAAGTTTGAGTTGTGCGTCGGCATTGTAGCGACGGTTTGTAATTGTTGATTGTTTGTGTGTGAGTTTAAATTGTGCGTCGGCGTTGGAGCGACGGCTTTTGATTGATGATTGATTGTTTGTGGATTGAAGTTGTGCGTCGGCGTTGTAGCGACGGCTTGTGTTTGTTGATTATTTGCGTGTGAGTTTAAGTTGTGCGTCGGCATTGTAGCGACGGCTTTTGTTTGTGGGTTTTGCGCCGGAATTGTAGCGGCGGCTTGTATTTGTTGAGTTTGCGCCGGAATTGTAGCGGCGGCTTGTATTCTGTGGTTAATTGTTTGTATTTGATAATTTAAGTTATGAGCGCTGGGGCTCGTGTGTTCGTTGTTTGGATTTGGTGTATTTGTTTGTGAGTTAGTGTGATCATTTGAGAGAAAGTTTTTTAGATAGATTTCTGGGATAGTACCCATTTGGAGGGTGTGTCCGTGGTTGTTTTTTGATGCTGTTGATTGTGTTAAATGTGTTTGTATTGGATCCGAGGTCAATGGCTCTCTTATGGCTGATCGGATCCGTTGGAGTTTTCCGGTTGCGTTTGTTGTGTTAAATCATGTTGATTTTGTGGTTGTTGCGGGAATATCGTATTTATTCTCATTTTGTTGAATGTTTCAGTCAACGTGTTGGTATCAGGCGGTGTGTGATTGTTTTGATTGATCCGTTGATTTGGCTGTCTGTTGAAGAATTTATTGCGGCATTCTTCAAAGGTGTGTCCCGTTGTTACTTTACAGTGTGAGCAGTATTTTGGTACAAAATTGCTTCTGAGTTGGTTTGGTTGATATTGTTGAGGACCGTTTGCTGTTGTGAATTGATTCTGAGTTTGTTGTTGTTGATTGTGATTGAATTTGGGGATGAATTGTGGCATGCTTTGTGTTGACGGCATTTGTTGGTTTGATGTTTTATCTTGATATTGTTGATGTGCGTGTTGTGGTTGTGCTATTCTGTTAAATTGTTCTTGCGCAGGTGCATTATAGTGTGTGTTCGACGGTTGTCTAGCCGTGTTGTAGTTTCTCTGATAGTTTGTGTTGTGTGTGTAATATTGTTGTGACCTGTTCGTTCTTTCATGGCTTAACCTCGTGCGGCATACATCCCAAGTGTGATTCATTTTTTGGCAATAGTTACAGATGATTGCTGGCTTTCCGTATGTATTCTGTTGTTGAATTATTGGTGTGAATGATGTGATCGTCTGTTTTGCTGTGTTCTGTGCTGTATTTGTTGTGCAGGCTAACATCTTCTCGATGGCTTCTGTCTCGTTTATTATTTCATCTACATTATTGGCTCTGATTCTGGCTACTTTCTCCCTAAGTATAGTATTGTTTATCTTCTTTTGAATAATTGGACGGAGTTCGTGTTGAGGTGTTTTAGATAGGTGTCGTCGATGTTGTTGGCAGTGTACTTGGTTCTATAGCCGTTCTTGTATTGCTCAAGTGCTTCAAGAAGCCTGTACCCGTAATTTCTGATGCTTTCGCCGTATGCCTGCTGTACATTGTTGAATCTCCTTTCTAGTTCGTCTAGTGAGTGTAATTCTGTATACATGTTTCCTAGTATTTATTTAAGTTCTTTGTAATTTTGGACATTTCTGTGAGTGATCCTTATGTATGCGTCTCCTGTCAGTCTTAGTTTGATCAATCGGTCGAATATTTTTTGCTCCTGTTCTGTGGTGAGGGTTTCGTAGATACTGTCGGCAGTGTCGAGGAATCTCGTTAAGTTGTGCGCTTGGTGTTTCGTGCCATCTCCATTGAATTCTGGTACAAAGTTCGCAATACTTTGTTGAATCTTTTGTAGGTCCATTTTTGGGTTATTTGTGAGTTTGTTGGTTGTTTCTGGTTTTGCGATTTGGAGCGTCGGTGGTGTTTGATCGTCCTCTTTAGCTTGATGTTTTGCTTTTGATTTTAATTTTTCGTTTCGGGGTTCTGTCACTTGGATTTCCTCTTTGTTGGCTGGTGCCGTCGTATTACTTGTGTTGATTTTCGTTTGAATTTGGTTTTGATTTGTGGGGGCACTTTTGTTGCTTGTTACTTTTTGCTGGGTATTTAAGTGATTTATGATGTTCGAGTATAGCTCGCTAGGTTCTGACTTTATTCTGAGCCTTTCGCTTGCTCGAGTTGGTGATCTTGGAGTTTTATTTGATTTACTGCTGAATGGTGCGATTTCACTCATTTAATTCATTTAATTTGTAGTTTTTGTTGATCATTTGAGATCTTGATTTTGCTTTACGATTTTGGGGAAACAAGAGAATTTTTACAACTGCAAATTTGGGTAAAGGGTTTTACGACCTCGGGGGGACTTTTACTTTATTTTGGTAAAGAGGTGTTCGACCAAAAGGTAGTGCGAAAGGGTGTGTGAGTTGGGAGATTGGTGTTTTTAGTGGATGGTTGTTCGACCTAAGAGATTTGTTTTTGTACGCGTGAATTTATTTTTACTTAAGATTATGTTGACACGGGTTCGTAAACTACAGCGCCAATATTGTATTTTATTGTGTATGTATTGTTTTTTTTATTTGTATATTTTAAAATTTTGTGTAATGGTTTGAACTTCTGGTACTCAAGACAATTGTATTTATAAAGAGTATGTATTGTACGGGTATATCATATCGTTTTATTGTTTGTTGCGTAAGTGTTATAGATATTTGTGGTTATTCGATGTTATTTAATATTGTAGAGATTGTTTATTAAATGTATTTATTTAGTTAGTAGTAATTTGTGTAGTAATTAAATAGTGAATATATTGTGATATAATATAATAAAATATAATGTAATATAATAGATTTTATGATGTAATACTGAATTCTTACCTGATTATAGTCTTGACTAAAGCGTTGTCAATTGTTGTATCGAAGGTTGATTAAAATAAATTCACTTGTAAATATTCTTTTATAACAAACTTTTATTTATTTTTAAATAACGAGATAACTATTTTTTTTACTTTTAATACTTATATAATTTTATACTTTATCGAACGAATTACTTATAGATTTTCAGAATAATAATTCACATATAAAGCATATTACACACAAGAATGAATTTTACTTTTAATATTTTATACACAGAAATTTGATAATTTTATAGATTTACTTCACAATTTTATTATTTGTTCACGTATAAATTTATATTTTATTGAACGAATTACTTTATAGAATTTTAGAATGATATTTCACATATAAAGCTTTTTTACACACAAGAATGAATTCTACTTTTAATATTTTGCACACAGAACTTTGATAATTTTATAGATTTACTTTACATATAAGAATATAATTTTTAAATAGGATAATCACTACGAATTGTAATATTTCTTTTAAAACTTAAGAGATTGAACGGATATAACTTTCGACTTTAATGAATTGAGGATTTTACTGATAGACTACTCAACATTTTACAAATTTTTTGGCTTATATACTATAGGTCTTTATTTATTTTTTAGTTTTGTTTTTTGTTTCGAAATGGTGCTGAATGGTAGTTTTCCACTCGTAAATTTTTAAAAAAAATGCTTATCAATAGTAATTTTTGGGTTGAAAATATTTAATTGGATTTTGGGTCATAACATTTATTTTAATTTTTATTTTAATTTCCGTGAAATTGCATTTTGGTTTTAATTTAGTTGTTCTAATTAATTTTGTAGTTTTGTTTTTTTTTTTTGATGTGCACGTGTTTTTGGTGAGAACATTTTAGATTTTTTTGTGGGAAAGTTTTCCATGTTGTTCTTTATGTTTTTAATGGGATGTATTTTATATTTAATGATTCTACAACACAATTGCATTTAGAACGGAAGTTATGATGATTTCTGGTGATTTCCAGTAATAACAATACTCTGTAAGAATAAAGGCAAATGACTCGTAATAGAAATACATAACTCAGATCGGATCGACACTTATGAAGGTTGTAAAGGATGCATGACTAGTTAAAATTACTTTACAGAATGTCTTAGTTGCATTTAGATCGGAAGTAAAGATGATTTCTGGTGGTTTCCAGTAATAACAATACTCTGTAGGAATAAAACGCAAAATTGACTCGTAATAGAAACACTTACATAACTCAGACCGGATCGGCACTTATGAAAGTTGTAAAGGATGCATTGAAAAGTTCAGATTACTTTACAGAATGTCTTAATTGCATTTAGAACGGAAGTTATGATGATTTCTGGTGATTT
This sequence comes from Nephrotoma flavescens, assembly GCA_932526605.1. Lineage (NCBI taxonomy): Eukaryota > Metazoa > Arthropoda > Insecta > Diptera > Tipulidae > Nephrotoma > Nephrotoma flavescens. Next base: position 342,919 of record CAKOBK010000369.1, on the reverse strand, counting down.
CAAGTAATAAAAATACTCTGTAGGAATAAAGGCAAAATTGACTCGTAAAATAGAAACACTTACATAACTCAGCTCGGATCGACACTTATGAATGTTGTAAAAGATGCATTGACTAGCTAAAATTACTTTACAGAATGTCTTAATTGCATTTAGAACGGAAGTTATGATGATTTCTTTTGATTTCCAGTAATAACAATACTCTGTAGGAATAAAACGCAAAATTGACTCGTAATAGAAACACTTACATAACTCAGACCGGATCGGCACTTATGAAAGTTGTAAAGGATGCATTGAAAAGTTCAAATTACTTTACAGAATGTCTTAATTGCATTTAGAACGGAACTTTAATGATTTCTGGTGATCACCAGTAATAACAATACTCAGATAACTCAGATCGGATCGACACTTATGAATGTTGTAAAGGATGCATTGACAAGTTCAAATTACTTTACAGAATGTCTTAATTGCATTTAGAACGGAAGTTATAATGATTTCTGGTGATTTCCAGTAATAACAATACTCTGTAGGAATAACGGCAAAATTGACTCGTAAAAGAAACACTTACATAACTCAGATCGGATCGACACTTATGAGTGTTGTAAAGGATGCATTAACAAGTTCAAATTACTGTACAGAATGTCTTAATTGCATTTAGAACGGAAGTTATGATGATTTCTGTTGATTTCAAGTAATAACAATACTCTGTAGGAATAAAGGCAAAATTGACTCGTAATAGAAACACTTACGTAACTCAGATCGGATTGACACTTATGAATGTTGTAAAGGATGCATTGAAAAGTTCAGATTACTTTACAGAATGTCTTAATTGCATTTAGAACGGAAGTTATGATGATTTCTGGTGATTTCCAGTAATAACAATACTCTGTAGGAATAAACGCAAAATTGACTCGTAATAGAAACAATTACATAACTCAGATCGGATTGCCACTTATAAATGTTGTAAAGGATGCATTGACAAGTTCAAATTACTTTACAGAATGTCTTAATTGCGGAAGTTATGATGATTTCTGGTGATTTCCAGTAATAACAATACTCTGTAGGAATAAAGACAAATGACTCGTAATAAGTGGGGTATGAAAATTCCTGGTTGGATTTTTGTGGCTGAGCAGATTGAGAGTTGGTTTGTGGAGGTTGCAATTTCTACAATCGTCTCACTTCTTTTAGGTAGCGATATTTTATTATTTAACTTGTTTGAAAAGGGTATGACGTGACGTTGTAGTTTTATAGTACTTGTGCTGTATGAAATATCTACTTGGAACTTGTCGAAAAAGTCTCGGCCTAGTATTCCATTTTCAGTAATTGGGAAATCATTTGAGACGACGTGGAATTTGTGTGAGATGTGGTAGCTATTGCTAAGTTGTAGATTAAGGTTTAGGGATCCAAGTGTTTTGACTGAGCCGGTGCTTATTCCTGCTAATGTTATAGTATCGTTTTGGTCAATCTGTAATTGATCGATAAAGTTTTTTTTGATTATACACAAGTCGGCTCCTGAATCGATTAACAGGTGTACTTTGTGTTTGTTTATGATGGGTGAGATGGTATCGCGAGTCAGTTTGTCGTTTGTTGCTAGATTTACTGTATATTGATTATCTGGGTATAATAGCTGTTGTAGTATGTCTGATTCTGTTTCGTCGAGATCTAGTATGTTATATGTGCGTGATTGTGTTAGTTTAGGAATTGGTTTAGGTATGGTGGAAGTAACTTTGTTTTTTGACGGGTTTGGTATTTGTGTGGGGTTGTTGTTGCCCTTGTGTTTTGCTATTATTTGAGATAAGTCGTGCGTTTTTTGTAACAAGTTCTGTTTTAGTTCAGATGAGAGTTTTCGTGTGTTAGTTTCAAGTGTATTCTGTATTTTTGAGATTGTTTGACATGTTAATTTTTTGAATAGTGAGATTTTGTCGGTGAATTTGTTTTGTTCTGGATTGGTGTTGTCAGTTCTGTTCTGAGTTTTATTTGTTTGTGAGTTCGTAATTGTTAAGTTTATGTTTTGCACCGGGATTGTAGCGGCGGCTTTTGTTTGTTGAGTGGTTGTTTGTGGAGTCAAGTTTTGCACCGAAATTGTAGCGGTGGCTTTTGGTTGATGATTAACTGTTTGTAAGTTTGAGTTGTGCGTCGGCATTGTAGCGACGGTTTGTAATTGTTGATTGTTTGTGTGTGAGTTTAAATTGTGCGTCGGCGTTGGAGCGACGGCTTTTGATTGATGATTGATTGTTTGTGGATTGAAGTTGTGCGTCGGCGTTGTAGCGACGGCTTGTGTTTGTTGATTATTTGCGTGTGAGTTTAAGTTGTGCGTCGGCATTGTAGCGACGGCTTTTGTTTGTGGGTTTTGCGCCGGAATTGTAGCGGCGGCTTGTATTTGTTGAGTTTGCGCCGGAATTGTAGCGGCGGCTTGTATTCTGTGGTTAATTGTTTGTATTTGATAATTTAAGTTATGAGCGCTGGGGCTCGTGTGTTCGTTGTTTGGATTTGGTGTATTTGTTTGTGAGTTAGTGTGATCATTTGAGAGAAAGTTTTTTAGATAGATTTCTGGGATAGTACCCATTTGGAGGGTGTGTCCGTGGTTGTTTTTTGATGCTGTTGATTGTGTTAAATGTGTTTGTATTGGATCCGAGGTCAATGGCTCTCTTATGGCTGATCGGATCCGTTGGAGTTTTCCGGTTGCGTTTGTTGTGTTAAATCATGTTGATTTTGTGGTTGTTGCGGGAATATCGTATTTATTCTCATTTTGTTGAATGTTTCAGTCAACGTGTTGGTATCAGGCGGTGTGTGATTGTTTTGATTGATCCGTTGATTTGGCTGTCTGTTGAAGAATTTATTGCGGCATTCTTCAAAGGTGTGTCCCGTTGTTACTTTACAGTGTGAGCAGTATTTTGGTACAAAATTGCTTCTGAGTTGGTTTGGTTGATATTGTTGAGGACCGTTTGCTGTTGTGAATTGATTCTGAGTTTGTTGTTGTTGATTGTGATTGAATTTGGGGATGAATTGTGGCATGCTTTGTGTTGACGGCATTTGTTGGTTTGATGTTTTATCTTGATATTGTTGATGTGCGTGTTGTGGTTGTGCTATTCTGTTAAATTGTTCTTGCGCAGGTGCATTATAGTGTGTGTTCGACGGTTGTCTAGCCGTGTTGTAGTTTCTCTGATAGTTTGTGTTGTGTGTGTAATATTGTTGTGACCTGTTCGTTCTTTCATGGCTTAACCTCGTGCGGCATACATCCCAAGTGTGATTCATTTTTTGGCAATAGTTACAGATGATTGCTGGCTTTCCGTATGTATTCTGTTGTTGAATTATTGGTGTGAATGATGTGATCGTCTGTTTTGCTGTGTTCTGTGCTGTATTTGTTGTGCAGGCTAACATCTTCTCGATGGCTTCTGTCTCGTTTATTATTTCATCTACATTATTGGCTCTGATTCTGGCTACTTTCTCCCTAAGTATAGTATTGTTTATCTTCTTTTGAATAATTGGACGGAGTTCGTGTTGAGGTGTTTTAGATAGGTGTCGTCGATGTTGTTGGCAGTGTACTTGGTTCTATAGCCGTTCTTGTATTGCTCAAGTGCTTCAAGAAGCCTGTACCCGTAATTTCTGATGCTTTCGCCGTATGCCTGCTGTACATTGTTGAATCTCCTTTCTAGTTCGTCTAGTGAGTGTAATTCTGTATACATGTTTCCTAGTATTTATTTAAGTTCTTTGTAATTTTGGACATTTCTGTGAGTGATCCTTATGTATGCGTCTCCTGTCAGTCTTAGTTTGATCAATCGGTCGAATATTTTTTGCTCCTGTTCTGTGGTGAGGGTTTCGTAGATACTGTCGGCAGTGTCGAGGAATCTCGTTAAGTTGTGCGCTTGGTGTTTCGTGCCATCTCCATTGAATTCTGGTACAAAGTTCGCAATACTTTGTTGAATCTTTTGTAGGTCCATTTTTGGGTTATTTGTGAGTTTGTTGGTTGTTTCTGGTTTTGCGATTTGGAGCGTCGGTGGTGTTTGATCGTCCTCTTTAGCTTGATGTTTTGCTTTTGATTTTAATTTTTCGTTTCGGGGTTCTGTCACTTGGATTTCCTCTTTGTTGGCTGGTGCCGTCGTATTACTTGTGTTGATTTTCGTTTGAATTTGTTTTTGATTTGTGGGGGCACTTTTGTTGCTTGTTACTTTTTGCTGGGTATTTAAGTGATTTATGATGTTCGAGTATAGCTCGCTAGGTTCTGACTTTATTCTGAGCCTTTCGCTTGCTCGAGTTGGTGATCTTGGAGTTTTATTTGATTTACTGCTGAATGGTGCGATTTCACTCATTTAATTCATTTAATTTGTAGTTTTTGTTGATCATTTGAGATCTTGATTTTGCTTTACGATTTTGGGGAAACAAGAGAATTTTTACAACTGCAAATTTGGGTAAAGGGTTTTACGACCTCGGGGGGACTTTTACTTTATTTTGGTAAAGAGGTGTTCGACCAAAAGGTAGTGCGAAAGGGTGTGTGAGTTGGGAGATTGGTGTTTTTAGTGGATGGTTGTTCGACCTAAGAGATTTGTTTTTGTACGCGTGAATTTATTTTTACTTAAGATTATGTTGACACGGGTTCGTAAACTACAGCGCCAATATTGTATTTTATTGTGTATGTATTGTTTTTTTTATTTGTATATTTTAAAATTTTGTGTAATGGTTTGAACTTCTGGTACTCAAGACAATTGTATTTATAAAGAGTATGTATTGTACGGGTATATCATATCGTTTTATTGTTTGTTGCGTAAGTGTTATAGATATTTGTGGTTATTCGATGTTATTTAATATTGTAGAGATTGTTTATTAAATGTATTTATTTAGTTAGTAGTAATTTGTGTAGTAATTAAATAGTGAATATATTGTGATATAATATAATAAAATATAATGTAATATAATAGATTTTATGATGTAATACTGAATTCTTACCTGATTATAGTCTTGACTAAAGCGTTGTCAATTGTTGTATCGAAGGTTGATTAAAATAAATTCACTTGTAAATATTCTTTTATAACAAACTTTTATTTATTTTTAAATAACGAGATAACTATTTTTTTTACTTTTAATACTTATATAATTTTATACTTTATCGAACGAATTACTTATAGATTTTCAGAATAATAATTCACATATAAAGCATATTACACACAAGAATGAATTTTACTTTTAATATTTTATACACAGAAATTTGATAATTTTATAGATTTACTTCACAATTTTATTATTTGTTCACGTATAAATTTATATTTTATTGAACGAATTACTTTATAGAATTTTAGAATGATATTTCACATATAAAGCTTTTTTACACACAAGAATGAATTCTACTTTTAATATTTTGCACACAGAACTTTGATAATTTTATAGATTTACTTTACATATAAGAATATAATTTTTAAATAGGATAATCACTACGAATTGTAATATTTCTTTTAAAACTTAAGAGATTGAACGGATATAACTTTCGACTTTAATGAATTGAGGATTTTACTGATAGACTACTCAACATTTTACAAATTTTTTGGCTTATATACTATAGGTCTTTATTTATTTTTTAGTTTTGTTTTTTGTTTCGAAATGGTGCTGAATGGTAGTTTTCCACTCGTAAATTTTTAAAAAAAATGCTTATCAATAGTAATTTTTGGGTTGAAAATATTTGATTGGATTTTGGGTCATAACATTTATTTTAATTTTTATTTTAATTTCCGTGAAATTGCATTTTGGTTTTAATTTAGTTGTTCTAATTAATTTTGTAGTTTTGTTTTTTTTTTTGATGTGCACGTGTTTTTGGTGAGAACATTTTAGATTTTTTTGTGGGAAAGTTTTCAATGTTGTTCTTTATGTTTTTAATGGGATGTATTTTATATATAATGATTCTACAACACAATTGCATTTAGAACGGAAGTTATGATGATTTCTGGTGATTTCCAGTAATAACAATACTCTGTAAGAATAAAGGCAAATGACTCGTAATAGAAATACATAACTCAGATCGGATCGACACTTATGAAGGTTGTAAAGGATGCATGACTAGTTAAAATTACTTTACAGAATGTCTTAGTTGCATTTAGATCGGAAGTAAAGATGATTTCTGGTGGTTTCCAGTAATAACAATACTCTGTAGGAATAAAACGCAAAATTGACTCGTAATAGAAACACTTACATAACTCAGACCGGATCGGCACTTATAAAAGTTGTAAAGGATGCATTGAAAAGTTCAGATTACTTTACAGAATGTCTTAATTGCATTTAGAACGGAAGTTATGATGATTTCTGGTGATTTCAAGTAATAAAAATACTCTGTAGGAATAAAGGCAAAATTGACTCGTAAAATAGAAACACTTACATAACTCAGCTCGGATCGACACTTATGAATGTTGTAAAAGATGCATTGACTAGCTAAAATTACTTTACAGAATGTCTTAATTGCATTTAGAACGGAAGTTATGATGATTTCTTGTGATTTCCAGTAATAACAATACTCTGTAGGAATAAAACGCAAAATTGACTCGTAATAGAAACACTTACATAACTCAGACCGGATCGGCACTTATGAAAGTTGTAAAGGATGCATTGAAAAGTTCAAATTACTTTACAGAATGTCTTAATTGCATGTAGAACGGAACTTTAATGATTTCTGGTGATCACCAGTAATAACAATACTCAGATAACTCAGATCGGATCGACACTTATGAATGTTGTAAAGGATGCATTGACAAGTTCAAATTACTTTATAGAATGTCTTAATTGCATTTAGAACGGAAGTTATGAAGATTTCTGGTGATTTCCAGTAATAACAATACTCTGTAGGAATAACGGCAAAATTGACTCGTAAAAGAAACACTTACATAACTCAGATCGGATCGACACTTATGAGTGTTGTAAAGGATGCATTAACAAGTTCAAATTACTGTACAGAATGTCTTAATTGCATTTAGAACGGAAGTTATGATGATTTCTGTTGATTTCAAGTAATAACAATACTCTGTAGGAATAAAGGCAAAATTGACTCGTAATAGAAACACTTACGTAACTCAGATCGGATTGACACTTATGAATGTTGTAAAGGATGCATTGAAAAGTTCAGATTACTTTACAGAATGTCTTAATTGCATTTAGAACGGAAGTTATGATGATTTCTGGTGATTTCCAGTAATAACAATACTCTGTAGGAATAAACGCAAAATTGACTCGTAATAGAAACAATTACATAACTCAGATCGGATTGCCACTTATAAATGTTGTAAAGGATGCATTGACAAGTTCAAATTACTTTACAGAATGTCTTAATTGCGGAAGTTATGATGATTTCTGGTGATTTCCAGTAATAACAATACTCTGTAGGAATAAAGACAAATGACTCGTAATAGAAATACATAACTCAGATCGGATCGACACTTATAAAAGTTGTAAAGGAAGCATTGACAAGTTCAGATTACTTTACAGAATGTCTTTATTGCATTTAGAACGGAAGTTATGATGATTTCTGGTGATCACCAGTAATAAAAATACTCTGTAGGAATAAAGGCAAATTGACTCGTAATAGAAACACTTACATAACTCAGCTCGGATCGACACTTATGAAGGTTGTAAAAGATGCATTAACAAGTTCTATTACTTTACAAAATGTCTTAATTGCATTTAGAACGGAAGTTATGATGATTTCTGGTGATTTCAAGTAATAAAAATTCTCTCTAGGAATAAAAGCAAAATTGACTCGTAATAGAAACACTTACATAACTCAGATCGGATCGACACTTATGAAAGTTGTAAAGGATGCATGACTAGTTAAAATTACTTTACAGAATGTCTTAATTGCATTTAGAACGGAAGTTATGATGATTTCTGGTGATTTCCAATAATAACAATACTCTGTAGGAATAAAGGCAAAATTGACTCGTAATAGAAACACTTACTTAACTCAGACCGGATCGGCACTTATGAATGTTGTAAAGGATGCATTGAAAAGTTCAGATTACTTTACAGAATGTCTTAATTGCATTTAGAACGGAAGTTATGATGATTTCTGGTGATTTCAAGTAATAAAAATACTCTGTAGGAATAAAGGCAAAATTGACTCGTAAAATAGAAACACTTATATAACTCAGCTCGGATCGGCACTTATGAAAGTTGTAAAGGATGCATTGACAAGTTTAAATTACTTTACAGAATGTCTTAATTGCATTTAGAACGGAAGTTATGATGATTTCTGGTGATTTCCAGTAATAACAATACTCTGTAGGAATAAAACGAAAATTGACTCGTAATAGAAACACTTACATAACTCAGACCGGATCGGCACTTATGAAAGTTGTAAAGGATGCATTGAAAAGTTCAGATTACTTTACAGAATGTCTTAATTGCATTTAGAACGGAACTTTAATGATTTCTGGTGATCACCAGTAATAACAATACTCTGTGGGAATAAAGGCAAAATGTACTCGTAATAGAAACACTTACATAACTCAGATCGGATCGACACTTATGAATATTGTAGAGGATGCATTGACAAGTTCAAATTACTTTACAGAATGTCTTAATTGCATTTAGAATGGAAGTTATGATGATTTCTGGTGATTTCCAGTAATAACAATACTCTGTAGGAATAAAGGCAAAATTGACTCGTCATAGAAATACTTACATAACTCAGATCGGATTGACACTTATGAATGTTGTAAAGGATGCATTAACAAGTTCAAATTACTTTACAGAATGTCTTAATTGCATTTAGAACGGAAGTTATGATGATTTCTGGTGATTTCAAGTAATAAAAATACTCTGTAGGAATAAAGGCAAAATTGACTCGTAATAGAAACACTTACATAACTCAGATCGGATCGACACTTGTGAATGTTGTAAAGGATGCATTGACAAGTTCAATTTACTTTACAGAATGTCTTAATTGCATTTAGAACGGAAGTTATGATGATTTCTGGTGATTTCCAGTAATAACAATACTCTGTAGGAATAAAGGCAAAATTGACTCGTAATAGAAACACTTACATAACTCAGATCGGATCGACACTTATGAATGTTGTAAAGGATGCATTAACAAGTTCAAATTACTGTACAGAATGTCTTAATTGCATTTAGAACGGAAGTTATGATGATTTCTGGTGATTTCAAGTAATAACAATACTCTGTAGGAATAAAGGAAAAATTGACTCGTAATAGAAACACTTACATAACTCAGATCGGATCGACACTTATGAAAGTTGTAAAGGATGCATTGACAAGTTAAAATTACTTTACAGAATGTCTTAATTGCATTTAGAACGGAAGTTATGATGATTTCTGGTGATTTCAAGTAATAAAAATACTCTGTAGGAATAAATGCAAAATTGACTCGTAATAGAAACACTTACATAACTCAGCTCGGATCGGCACTTATGAAAGTTGTAAAGGATGCATTGACAAGTTCAAATTACTTTACAAAATGTCTTAATTGCATTTAGAACGGAAGTTATGATGATTTCTGGTGATTTCAAGTAACAAAAATACTCTGTAGGAATAAAGGCAAAATTGACTCGTAAAATAGAAACACTTACATAACTCAGATCGGATCGATACTTATGAAAGTTGTAAAGGATGCATTGACTAGTTAAAATTACGTTACAGAATGTCTTAATTGCATTTAGAACGGAAGTTATGATGATTTCTGGTGATCACCAGTAATAACAATACTCTGTAGGAATAAAGGCAAATTGACTCGTAATAGAAACACTTACATAACTCAGCTCGGATCGACACTTATGAATGTTGTAAAGGATGCATTGACAAGTTCAAATTACTTTACAGAATGTCTTAATTGCATTTAGAACGGAAGTTATGATGATTTCTGGTGATTTCAAGTAATAAAAATACTCTGTGGGAATAAAAGCAAAATTGACTCGTAATAGAAACACTTACATAACTCAGATCGGATTGACACTTATGAATGTTGTAAAGGATGCATTGACAAGTTCAAATTACTTTACAGAATGTCTTAATTGCATTTAGAACGGAAGTTATGATTATTTCTGGTGATTTCCAGTAATAACAATACTCTGTAGGAATAAAACGCAAAATTGACTCGTAATAGAAACACTTACATAACTCAGCCGGATCGGCACTTATGAAAGTTGTAAAGGATGCATTGAAAAGTTCAGATTACTTTACAGAATGTCTTAATTGCATTTAGAACGGAACTTTAATGATTTCTGGTGATCACCAGTAATAACAATACTCTGTGGGAATAAACGCAAAATGTACTCGTAATAGAAACACTTACATAACTCAGATCGGATCGACACTTATAAAAGTTGTAAAGGATGCATTGAAAAGTTCAAATTACTTTACAAAATGTCTTAATTGCATTTAGAACGGAACTTTAATGATTTCTGGTGATCACCAGTAATAACAATTCTCTGTGGGAATAAACGCAAAATTGACTCGTAATAGAAACACTTACATAACTCAGACCGGTATGGCACTTATGAAAGTTGTAAAGGATGCATTGACAAGTTCAAATTACTTTACAGAATGTCTTAATTGCATTTAGAACGGAAGTTATGATGATTTCTGTTGATTTCCAGTAATAACAATACTCTGTAGGACTCGTAATAGAAACACTTACATAACTTAGATCGGATCGACACTTATGAAAGTTGTAACGGATGCATTGACAAGTTCAAATTACTTAACAGAATGTCTTAATTGCATTTAGAACGGAAGTTATGATGATTTCTGGTGATTTCAAGTAATAAAAATACTCTGTAGGAATAAAGGCAAAATTGATTCGTAATAGAAACACTTACATAACTCAGATCGGATCGACACTTATGAAAGTTGTAAAAGATGCATTAACAAGTTCAAATTACTTTACAGAATGTCTTAATTGCATTTAGAACGGAAGTTATGATGATTTCTGGTGATTTCAAGTAATAATAATACTCTGTAGGAATAAAGGCAAAATTGACTCGTAAAATAGAAACACTTACATAACTCAGATCGGATCGATACTTATGAAAGTTGTAAAGGATGCATTGACTAGTTAAAATTAATTTACAGAATGTCTTTATTGCATTTAGAACGGAAGTTATGATGATTTCTGGTGATCACCAGTAATAACAATACTCTGTAGGAATAAAGGCAAAATTGACTCGTAATAGAAACACTTACTTAACTCAGACCGGATCGGCACTTATGAAAGTTGTAAAGGATGCATTTAAAAGTTCAGATTACTTTACAGAATGTCTTAATTGCATTTAGAACGGAAGTTATGATGATTTCTGGTGATTTCAAGTAACTAAAATACTCTGTAGGAATAAAGGCAAAATTGACTCGTAAAATAAAAACACTTACATAACTCAGCTCGGATCGATACTTATGAAAGTTGTAAAGGATGCATTGACTAGTTCAAATTACTTTACAGAATGTCTTAATTGCATTTAGAACGGAAGTTATTATGATTTCAGGTGATCACCAGTAATAACAATACTCTGTAGGAATAAAGGCAAAATCGACTCGTAATAGAAACACTTACTTAACTCAGACCGGATCGGCACTTATGAAAGTTGTAAAGGATGCTTTGAAAAGTTCAGATTACTTTACAGAATGTCTTAATTGCATTTAGAACGGAAGTTATGATGATTTCTGGTGATTTCAAGTAACAAAAATACTCTGTAGGAATAAAGGCAAAATTGACTCGTAAAATAGAAACACTTACATAACTCAGCTCGGATCGACACTTATAAAAGTTGTAAAGGATGCATTGATTAGATAAAATTACTTTACAGAATGTCTTAATTGCATTTAGAACGGAAGTTATGATGATTTCTGGTGATCACCAGTAATAACAGTACTCTGTAGGAATAAAACGCAAAATTGACTCGTAATATAAACACTTACATAACTCAGACCGGATCGACACTTATGAAAGTTGTAAAAGATGCATTGAAAAGTTCAGATTACTTTACAGAATGTCTTAATTGCATTTAGAATGGAACTTTAATGATTTCTGGTGGTCACCAGTAATAACAATACTCTGTGGGAATAAAGGCAAAATGGTACTCGTAATAGAAACACTTACATAACTCAGGTCGGATCGACACTTATGAATGTTGTAAAGGATGCATTGACAAGTTCAAATTACTTTACAGAATGTCTTAATTGCATTTAGAACGGAAGTTATAATGATTTCTGGTGATTTCCAGTAATAACAATACTCTGTAGTAATAAAGGCAAAATTGACTCGTAATAGAAACACTTTACAGAATGAACTTCACAAATTACTTTACAGAATGTCTTTATTGCATTTAGAACGGAGGTTATGATGATTTCTGGTGATTTCAAGTAATAAAAATACTCTGTAGGAATAAACGCAAAATTGACTCGTAATAGAAACACTTACATAACTCAGATCGGATCGACACTTATGAATGTTGTGAAGGATGCATTAATAAGTTCAAATTACTTTACAGAATGTCTTAATTCCATTTAAAACGGAAATTATGATGATTTCTAATAAAAGAAACACTTACATAACTCAGATCGGATCGACACTTATGAATGTTGTAAAGGATGCATTGACAAGTTCAAATTACTTTACAGAATGTCTTAATTGCATTTAGAACGGAAGTTATGATTATTTCTGGTGATTTCCAGTAATAACAATACTCTGTAGGAATAAAGACAAATGACTCGTAATAGAAATACATAACTCAGATCGGACACTTATGAATGTTGTAAAGGATGCATGACTAGTTAAAATTACTTTACAGAATGTCTTAGTTGCATTTAGAACGGAAGTAAAGATGATTTCTGGTGATTTCCAGTAATAACAATACTCTGTAGGAATAAAACGCAAAATTGACTCGTAATAGAAACACTTACATAACTTAAGCCGGATCGGCACTTATGAAAGTTGTAAAGGATGCATTGAAAAGTTCAGATTACTTTACAGAATGTCTTTATTGCATTTAGAACGGAAGTTATGATGAATTCTGGTGATTTCAAGTAATAACAATACTCTGTAGGAATAAAGGCAAAATTGACTCGTAAAATAGAAACACTTACATAACTCAGCTCGGATCGACACTTATGAAAGTTGTAAAGGATGCATTAGCAAGCTCAGATTACTATACAGAATGTCTTAATTGCATTTAGAACGGAAGTTATGATGATTTTTGGTGATCACCAGTAATAACAATACTCTGTAGGAATAAAACGCAAAATTGACTCGTAATAGAAACACTTACATAACTCAGACCGGATCGGCACTTATGAAAGTTGTAAAGGATGCATTGAAAAGTTCAGATAACTTTACAGAATGTCTTAATTGCATTTAGAACGGAAGTTATGATGATTTCTGGTGATTTCCAGTAATAACAATACTCTGTAGGAATAAAACGCAAAATTGACTCGTAATAGAAACACTTACTTAACTCAGACCGGATTGGCACTTATGAAAGTTGTAAAGGATGCATTGAAAAGTTCAGATTACTTTGCAGAATGTCTTGTCTGCATTTAGAACGGAACTTTAATGATTTCTGGTGATCACCAGTAATAACAATACTCTGTGGGAATAAAGGCAAAATGTACTCGTAATAGAAACACTTACATAACTCAGATCGGATCGACACTTGTGAATGTTGTAAAGGATGCATTGACAAGTTCAAATTACTTTACAGAATATCTTAATTGCATTTAGAACGGAAGTAAAGATGATTTCTGGTGATTTCCAGTAATAACAATACTCTGTAGGAATAAAGGCAAAATTGACTCGTAATAGAAACACTTACATAATTCAGATCGGATCGACACTTACGAATTTTGTAAAGGATGCATTAGCAAGTTCAAATTACTTTACAGAATGTCTTAATTGCAGTTAGAACGGAAGTTATGATGATTTCTAGTGATTTCAAGTAATAAAAATACTCTGTAGGAATAAAGGCAAAATTGACTCGTAATAGAAACACTTACATAACTCAGATCGGATCGGCACTTATGAAAGTTGTAAAGGATGCATTAAAAAGTTCAGATTACTTTACAAAATGTCTTAATTGCATTTAGAATGGAACTTTAATGATTTCTGGTGATCACCAGTAATAACAATACTCTGTGGGAATAAACGCAAAATTGACTCGTAATAGAAACACTTACATAACTCAGACCGGTTTGGCACTTATGATTGTTGTAAAGGATGCATTGACAAGTTTGGATTACTTTACAGAATGTCTTAATTGCATTTAGAACGGAAGTTATGATGATTTCTGGTGATTTCCAGTAATAACAATACTCTGTAGGAATAAAGGTAAAATTGACTCGTAATAGAAACACTTACATTACTCAGATCGGATCGGCACTTATGAAAGTTGTAAAGGATGCATTAAAAAGTTCAGATTACTTTACAAAATGTCTTAATTGCATTTAGAATGGAACTTTAATGATTTCTGATGATCACCAGTAATAACAATACTCTGTGGGAATAAACGCAAAATTGACTCGTAATAGAAACACTTACATAACTCAGCTCGGATCGACACTTATGAAAGTTGTAAAGGATGCATTGACTAGTTAAAATTACTTTAAAGAATGTCTTAATTGCATTTAGAACGGAAGTTATGATGATTTCTGGTGATCACCAGTAATAACAATACTCTGTAGGAATAAAACGCAAAATTGACTCGTAATATAAACACTTACATAACTCAGACCGGATCACACTTATGAAAGTTTTAAAGGATGCATTGAAAAGTTCAGATTACTACACAGAATGTTTTAATTGCATTTAGAACGGAACTTTAATGATTTCTTGTGGTCACCAGTAATAACAATACTCTGCGGGAATAAAGGCAAAATGGTACTCGTAATAGAAACACTTACATAACTCAGATCGGATCGACACTTATGAATGTTGTAAAGGATGCATTGACTAGTTAAAATTACTTTACAGAATGTCTTAATTGCATTTAGAACGGAAGTTATGATGATTTTTGGTGATTTCCAGTAATAACAATACTCTGTAGGAATAAAGGCAAAATTGACTCGTAATAGAAACACTTTACAGAATGAACTTCATTAATTACGTTACAGAATGTCTTAATTGCATTTAGAACGGAGGTTATGATGATTTCTGGTGATTTCAAGTAATAAAAATACTCTGTAGGAATAAAGGCAAAATTGACTCGTAATAGAAACACTTACATAACTCAGATCGGATCGACACTTATGAATGTTGTAAAGGATGCATTAACAAGTTCAAATTACTTTACAGAATGTCTTAATTGCATTTAGAACGGAAGTTATGATGATTTCTAATAATAGAAACACTTACATAACTCAGATCGGATCGACACTTATGAATGTTGTAAAGGATGCATTGACAAGTTCAAATTACTTTACAGAATGTCTTAATTGCATTTAGAACGGAAGTTATGATTATTTCTGGTGATTTCCAGTAATAACAATACTCTGTAGGAATAAAGACAAATGACTCGTAATAGAAATACATAACTCAGATCGGACACTTATGAAGGTTGTAAAGTAAAGATGATTTCTGGTGATTTCCAGTAATAACAATACTCTGTAGGAATAAAACGAAAAATTGACTCGTAATAGAAACACTTACATAACTCAGGTCGGATCGGCACTTATGAAAGTTGTAAAGGATGCATTGAAAAGTTCAGATTGCTTTACAGAATGTCTTTATTGCATTTAGAACGGAAGTTATGATGATTTCTGGTGATTTCAAGTAATAAAAATACTCTGTAGGAATAAAGGCAAAATTGACTCGTAAAATAGAAACACTTACATAACTCAGACCGGATCGGCACTTATGAAAGTTGTAAAGGATGCATTGGCAAGCCCAGATTACTTTACAGAATGTCTTAATTGCATTTAGGACGGAAGTTATGATGATTTTTGGTGATTTCCAGTAATAACAATACTCTGTAGGAATAAAACGCAAAATTGACTCGTAATAGAAACACTTACATAACTCAGACCGGATTGGCACTTATAAATGTTGTAAAGAATGCATTGAAAAGTTCAGATAACTTTACAGAATGTCTTAATTGCATTTAGAACGGAAGTTATGATGATTTCTGGTGATTTCCAGTAATGACAATACTCTGTAGGAATAAAACGCAAAATTGACTCGTAATAGAAACACTTACATAACTCAGACCGGATCGGCACTTATGAAAGTTGTAAAGGATGCATTGAAAAGTTCAGATTACTTTACAGAATGTCTTAATTGCATTTAGAACGGAACTTTATGATTTCTCGTGATCACCAGTAATAACAATACTCTGTGGGAATAAAGGCAAAATGTACTCGTAATAGAAACACTTACATAACTCAGATCGGATCGACACTTATGAATGTTGTAAAGGATGCATTGACAAGTTCAGATTACTTTACAGAATGTCTTAATTGCATTTAGAACGGAAGTAAAGATGATTTCTGGTGATTCCCAGTAATAACAATACTCTGTAGGAATAAAGGCAAAATTGACTCGTAATAGAAACACTTACATAATTCAGATCGGATCGACACTTACGAATTTTGTAAAGGATGCATTAGCAAGTTCAAATTACTTTACAGAATGTCTTAATTGCATTTAGAACGGAAGTAATGATGATTTCTGGTGATTTCAAGTAATAAAAATACTCTGTAGGAATAAAGGCAAAATTGACTCGTAATAGAAACACTTACATAACTCAGATCGGATCGGCACTTATGAAAGTTGTAAAGGATGCATTAAAAAGTTCAGATTACTTTACAAAATGTCTTAATTGCATTTAGAATGGAACTTTAATGATTTCTGGTGATCACCAGTAATAACAATACTCTGTGGGAATAAACGCAAAATTGACTCGTAATAGAAACACTTACATAACTCAGACCGGTTTGGCACTTATGATTGTTGTAAAGGATGCATTGACAAGTTTGGATTACTTTACAGAATGTCTTAATTGCATTTAGAACGGAAGTTATGATGATTTCTTGTGATTTCCAGTAATAACAATACTCTGTAGGAATAAAGGTAAAATTGACTCGTAATAGAAACACTTACATAACTCAGATCGGATCGGCACTTATGAAAGTTGTAAAGGATGCATTGAAAAGTTCAGATTACTTTACAAAATGTCTTAATTGCATTTAGAATGGAACTTTAATGATTTCTGGTGATCACCAGTAATAACAATACTCTGTGGGAATAAACGCAAAATTGACTCGTAATAGAAACACTTACATAACTCAGACCGGTTTGGCACTTATGATTGTTGTAAAGGATGCATTGACAAGTTTAGATTACTTTACAGAATGTCTTAATTGCATTTAGAACGGAAGTTATGATGATTTCTGGTGATTTCCAGTAATAACAATACTCTGTAGGAATAAAGGCAAAATTGATTCGTAATAGAAACACTTACATAACTCAGATCGGATCGACACTTATGAAAGTTGTAAAAGATGCATTAACAAGTTCAAATTACTTTACAGAATGTCTTAATTGCATTTAAAACGGAAGTTATGATGATTTCTGGAGATTTCAAGTAACAAAAATACTCTGTAGGAATAAAGACAAAAGTGACTCGTACAATAGAAACACTTACATAACTCAGCTCGGATCATGTATGTGAAGTTGGCCCGAAAAACCAGCCCGAAAAACAACTTTTCAATTTTGGTGTGTTTCTTTGCTAAATTCAATACCATCCCGAAAAAATATCATAATTGTTATGGAAAAGGCATATTTCATCCCGAAATAATATTTTATTCTATTTAAGTAATATATGTTTGTTAATTAATAAGAGAAAGCTAAATTAATCGCGAAAAGTTACCAAATTGATAACGCCATATTATACAAATAATAATTTAGTAATACTTAAAAAACAAATGTGTCACATTGTAAATCTTGGTAGTAAATTGTTTAGTTGCTTATAACGATTACATATAAGATACAAAACTAATATGAACTAATATAAACTTATAACAAGACTTGGTTAAATATTTATTTGCATAATGAAAAGTAATAACCTCATTCGCAATATAACAATAGTTAAATATCAGTACAAAAATTTATACTCAAAATTTAATTGCTGGAATCGAAGAGATATCCCCCTCAAGATTATTTGCTCAAAAGTTAGGTACATCCATCTCAGATATAACGCCAATAGTTCAAGTCTGAACGGCGGATGTGAAGGTGTGATCTAAAGCAAAGTCTCCTCAGCATAGGTTGCATTGAACTTTTCCATTTCAAATAAAAAATCGGTTAAATTAAAAATTTAATTGCTGGAATCCAGGAGATATCCCCCTCAAGATTATTTGCTCAAAAGTTAGGTCCATCCATGTCAGATATAACGCCAATAGTTCAAGTCTGAACGGCGGATGTAAAGGTGTGATCTAAAGCAAAATCTCAGCACAGGTTGCATTGAATTTTTCCATTCCAAATAAAAATCGGTTAAATTAAAAAATTAATGGCTGGAATCCAGGAGATATTCCCCTCGAGATTATTTGCTCAAAAGTTAGGTCCATCCATCTCAGATATAACGCCAATAGTTCAAGTCTGAACGACGGATGTAAAGGTGTGATCTAAAGCAAAATCTCAGCACAGGTTGCATTGAACTTTTCCATTTTATATAAAAAATTGGTTAAATTAAAAATTTAATTGCTGCAATCCAGGAGATATCCTGATCGAGGTTATTTGCTCAAAAGTTAGGTCCATCCATCTCAGATATAACGCCAATAGTTCAAGTCTGAACGGCGGATGTAAAGGTGTGATCTAAAGCAAAATCTCAGCACAGGTTGCATTGAACTTTTCCATTTCAAATAAAAAATCGGTTAAATTAAAAATTTAATTGCTGGAATCCAGGAGATATCCCCCTCGAGATAATTCGCTCAAAAGTTAGGTCCATCCATTTCAGATATAACGTATATAGTTCAAGTCTGAACAGCGGATGTAAAGGTGTGATCTAAAGCAAAATCTCAGCACAGGTTCCATTGAACATTTCCATTTCATGTAAAAAATCGGTTAAATTAAAAATTTAATTGCTGGAATCGAAGAGATATCCCCCTCGAGATTATTTGTTTAAAAGTTAGGTCCATCTATCTCAGATATAACGCCAATAGTTCAAGTCTGAACGGCGGATGTAAAGGTGTGATCTAAAGCAAAGTCTCAGCACAGGTTGCATTGAACATTTCCATTTCATATAAAAAATCGGTTAAATTAAAATTTTAATTGCTGGAATTCAGGAGATATCCCCCTCGAGATTATTTGCTCAAAAGTTAGGTCCATCCATGTCAGATATAACGCCAATAGTTCAAGTCTGAACGGCGGATGTAAAGGTGTGATCTAAAGCAAAATCTCAGCACAGGTTGCATTGAACTTTTCCATGTTATATAAAAAATCGGTTAAATTTAAAATTTAATTGCTGGAATCCAGGAGACATCCCCCTCGAGATTATTCGCTCAAAAGTTAGGTCCATCCATTTCAGATATAACGCCAATAGTTCAAGTCTGAACGGCGGATGTAAAGGTGTGATCTAAAGCAAAATCTCAGCACAGGTTGCATTGAACATTTCCATTTCATATAAAAAATCGGTTAAATTAAAATTGTAATTGCTGGAAGCCAGGAGATATCCCCCTCGAGATTATTTGCTCAAAAGTTAAGTCCATCCATTTCAGATATAACGCCAATAGTTCAAGTCTGAACGGCGGATGTAAAGGTGTGATCTAAAGCAAAGTCTCAGCACAGGTTGCATTGAACTTTTCCATTTTATATATAAAAAAAAATCGGTTAAATTAAAAATTTAATTGCTGGAATCCAGGAGATATCCCCCTCGAGATTATTTGCTCAAAAGTTAGGTCCATCCATCTCAGATATAACGCCAATAGTTCAAGTCTGAACGGCGGATGTAAAGGTGTGATCTAAAGCAAAGTCTCAGCACAGGTTACATTGAACTTTTCCATTTTATATAAAAAATCGGTTAAATTAAAAATTTAATTGCTGGAATCCAGGAGATATCCCCCTCGAGATTATTTGCTCAAAAGTTAGGTCCATCCATCTCAGATACAACGCCAATAGTTCAAGTCTGAACTGCGGATGTAAAGGTGTGATCTAAAGCAAAATCTCAGCACAGGTTGCATTGAAATTTCCATTTTTTATATAACCGATTTTTTATATAAAATGGAAAAGTTCAATGTAACCTGTGCTGAGACTTTGCTTTAGATCACACCTTTACATCCGCCGTTCAGACTTGAACTATTGGCGTTATATCTGAGATGGATGGACCTAACTTTTGAGCAAATAACCTCGAGGAGGATATCTCCTGGATTCCAGCAATTAAATTTTTAATTTAACCGATTTTTTATATAAAATGGAAAAGTTCAATGTAACCTGTGCTGAGACTTTGCTTTAGATCACACCTTTACATCCGCCGTTCAGACTTGAAATATTGGCGTTATATCTGAGATGGATGGACCTAACTTTTGAGCAAATAATCTCGAGGGGGATATCTCCTGGATTCCGGCAATTAAATTTTTAATTTAACCGATTTTTTTTTATATATAAAATGGAAAAGTTCAATGCAACCTGTGCTGAGACTTTGCTTTAGATCACACCTTTACATCCGCCGTTCAGACTTGAACTATTGGCGTTATATCTGAAATGGATGGGCTTAACTTTTGAGCAAATAATCTCGAGGGGGATATCTCCTGGCTTCCAGCAATTACAATTTTAATTTAACCGATTTTTTATATGAAATGGAAATGTTCAATGCAACCTGTGCTGAGATTTTGCTTTAGATCACACTTTTACATCCGCCGTTCAGACTTGAACTATATACGTTATATCTGAAATGGATGGACCTAACTTTTGAGCGAATTATCTCGAGGGGGATATCTCTTCGATTCCAGCAATTAAATTTTTAATTTAACCGATTTTTTATATGAAATGGAAATGTTCAATGCAACCTGTGCTGAGATTTTGCTTTAGATCACACCTTTACATCCGCCGTTCAGACTTGAACTATATACGTTATATCTGAAATGGATGGACCTAACTTTTGAGCGAATAATCTCGAGGGGGATATCTCCTGGATTCCAGCAATTAAATTTTAAATTTAACCGATTTTTTATATAACATGGAAAAGTTCAATGCAACCTGTGCTGAGATTTTGCTTTAGATCACACCTTTACATCCGCCGTTCAGACTTGAACTATTGGCGTTATATCTGAGATGGATGGACCTAACTTTTGAGCAAATAATCTCGAGTGGGATATCTCCTGAATTCCAGCAATTAAAATTTTAATTTAACCGATTTTTTATATGAAATGGAAATGTTCAATGCAACTTGTGCTGAGATTTTGCTTTAGATCACACCTTTACATCCGCCGTTCAGACTTGAACTATTGGCGTTATATCTGAGATGGATGGACCTAACTTTTGAGCAAATAATCTCGAGTGGGATATCTCCTGAATTCCAGCAATTAAAATTTTAATTTAACCGATTTTTTATATGAAATGGAAATGTTCAATGCAACTTGTGCTGAGATTTTGCTTTAGATCACACCTTTACATCCGCCGTTCAGACTTGAACTATTGGCGTTATATCTGAGATAGATAAACCTAACTTTTGAGCAAATAATCTCGAGGGGGATATCTCTTCGACTCCAGCAATTAAATTTTTAATTTAACCGATTTTTTATATGAAATGGAAATGTTCAATGCAACCTGTGCTGAGATTTTGCTTTAGATCACACCTTTACATCCGCTGTTCAGACTTGAACTATATACGTTATATCTGAAATGGATGGACCTAACTTTTGAGCGAATTATCTCGAGGGGGATATCTCCTGGATTCCAGCAATTAAATTTTTAATTTAACCGATTTTTTATATGAAATGGAAATGTTCAATGCAACTTGTGCTGAGATTTTGCTTTAGATCACACCTTTACATCCGCCGTTCAGACTTGAACTATTGGCGTTATATCTGAGATAGATAAACCTAACTTTTGAGCAAATAATCTCGAGGAGGATATCTCTTCGACTCCAGCAATTAAATTTTTAATTTAACCGATTTTTTATATGAAATGGAAATGTTCAATGCAACCTGTGCTGAGATTTTGCTTTAGATCACACCTTTACATCCGCTGTTCAGACTTGAACTATATACGTTATATCTGAAATGGATGGACCTAACTTTTGAGCAAATAACCTCGATCAGGATATCTCCTGGATTGCAGCAATTAAATTTTTAATTTAACCGATTTTTTATATAAAATGGAAAAGTTCAATGCAACCTGTGCTGAGATTTTGCTTTAGATCACACCTTTACATCCGTCGTTCAGACTTGAACTATTGGCGTTATATCTGAGATGGATGGACCTAACTTTTGAGCAAATAATCTTGAGGGGGATATCTCCTGGATTCCAGCCATTAATTTTTTAATTTAACCGATTTTTATTTGGAATGGAAAAATTCAATGCAACCTGTGCTGAGATTTTGCTTTAGATCACACCTTTACATCCGCCGTTCAGACTTGAACTATTGGCGTTATATCTGAGATGGATGGACCTAAATTTTGAGCATATAATCTTGAGGGGGATATCTCTTCGATTCCAGCAATTAAATTTTTAATTTAACCGATTTTTTATATGAAATGGAAATATTCAATGCAACCTATGCTGAGGAGACTTTGCTTTAGATCACACCTTTACATCCGCCGTTCAGACTTGAACTATTGGCGTTATATCTGAGATGGATGTACCTAACTTTTGAGCAAATAATCTTGAGGGGGATATCTCCTGGATTCCAGCAATTAAATTTTGAGTATAAATTTTTGTACTGATATTTAACTATTGTTATATTGCGAATGAGGTTATTACTTTTCATTATGCAAATAAATATTTAACCAAGTCTTGTTATAAGTTTATATTAGTTCATATTAGTTTTGTATCTTATATGTAATCGTTATAAGCAACTAAACAATTTACTACCAAGATTTACAATGTGACACATTTGTTTTTTAAGTATTACTAAATTATTATTTGTATAATATGGCGTTATCAATTTGGTAACTTTTCGCGATTAATTTAGCTTTCTCTTATTAATTAACAAACATATATTACTTAAATAGAATAATATATTATTTCGGGATGAAATATGCCTTTTCCATAACAATTATGATATTTTTTCGGGATGGTATTGAATTTAGCAAAGAAACACACTAAAATTGAAAAGTTGTTTTTCGGGCTGGTTTTTCGGGCCAACTTCACATACATGCTCGGATCGATACTTATGAAAGTTGTAAAGGATGCATTGACAAGTTCAAATTACTTTACAGAATGTCTTAATTGCATTTAGAACGGAAGTTATGATGATTTCTGGTGATTTCCAGTAATGACAATACTCTGTAGGAATAAAGGCAAAATTGACTCGTAATAGAAATACTTACATAACTCAGATCGGATCGACTTATGAATGTTGTAAAGGATGCATTGACAAGTTCAAAATACTTTACAGAATGTCTTAATTGCATTTAGAACGGAACTTTAATGTTTTCTGGTGATCACCAGTAATAACAATACTCTGTGGAAATAAACGCAAAATTGACTCGTAATAGAAACACTTACATAACTCAGATCGGATCGACACTTATGAATGTTGTAAAGGATGCATTGACAAGTTCAAATTACTTTACAGAATGTCTTAATTGCATTTAGAAGTTGTATTAAATTTTACACCAGGGGTATGGGTAGGTGCGGTCGGTTGGAATGAAATTTGTTTAGGCACTACGGATAGCGCTGAAGTGTCAATTGGCAAGAGCAAACCTGGTTTTATCTTCGTAACCACCTCGGTTGAATCGGATTCTGCATAATAGCTGTAAGCTTTTGAAGCCGGGCCCTTATTTCCGACAGTAGTTTGAGTAGATACACCAGTTGGACATGAAACTTGTTTAGGCCTTAACGATTGAACGGTAGTGTCAACAGGCACGACAATAACGGGCGTATTTTTCGTATCGACCTCGGTGGCATCGGATTCGGATTCGAGTTCTTCTTCCTTAGGTCCTGGAATATTAATAACCTCTAAGGTTTTGTTAAACGATGTTTCTCCGCCAGCCTCGTCAAATTCGTCAACATACCATTTCTGCAAAAATTCTTTTAACGAAAAAATTATATATTTTAACTCAGGAATTTCCTCTTTAATGGAGCGTGAACGAGATATTCTATGTATTCTACCCTCTACGTGGAGCATTCGAGACAAAATTTTACCATGTCTTTGTTCGTTGCATTTTCAAGGTCTTGAATAACACTTTTGAGACTTTGTAATTTAGCTTTACATTTCATAATTTCCCTTTTCGGGTTTTTACGAGCCGCCTCATGTGCGCGAGTTGGAATTAGAACGGGAGCTTTTGTTCTGAAATTAATTGTTCTTTCAGTTTAGTGTAAATCTCCAAGGCCGTTCCATGAAAATTGCGAATTTCGCATTCAATCAGAAATTCCTCGTGAGTTAAATGATCCAAATTCAGAGACATATTTATGCAAAATAAAAAGGAACTGTATAGAACAAGCTAAACGTAAAGTCAACAATACCGATATAATTCAAAATTGTAATAAATATAACTTAAAATTATCAAATATATAATGAAAGTAATAAGCGACAACGTAATTTAGTAAACAAAAATAGTAAATTACTTATGATTGATTTTCATACATGCAAAAATTATGAAATATAGTTCGAGAACTCGCAGCAAAAATAGGGTAACTGTAAAGTAAATATGATACATAAAGTGATACATAAAGTGATGCATTGACAAGTTTAGATTACTTTACAGAATGTCTTAATTGCATTTAGAACGGACGTTATGATGATTTCTGGTGATTTCCAGTAATAACAATACTCTGTGGGAATAAAGGTAAAATTGACTCGTAATAGAAACACTTACATAACTCAGATCGGATCAACACTTATGAAAGTTGTAAAAGATGCATTAACAAGTTCAAATTACTTTACAGAATGTCTTAATTGCATTTAAAACGGAAGTTATGATGATTTCTGGGGATTTCAAGTAACAAAAATACTCTGTAGGAATAAAGGCAAAATTGACTCGTAAACTAGAAACACTTACATAACTCAGCTCGGATCGATACTTATGAAAGTTGTAAAGGATGCATTGACTAGTTAAAATGACTTTACAGAATGTCTTAATTGCATTTAGAACGGAAGTTATGATGATTTCTGGTGATTTCAAGTAATAAAAATACTCTGTAGGAATAAAGGCAAAATTGATTCGTAATAGAAACACTTACATAACTCAGATCGGATCAACACTTATGAAAGTTGTAAAAGATGCATTAACAAGTTCAAATTACTTTACAGAATGTCTTAATTGCATTTAAAACGGAAGTTATGATGATTTCTGGGGATTTCAAGTAACAAAAATACTCTGTAGGAATAAAGGCAAAATTGACTCGTTAACTAGAAACACTTACATAACTCAGCTCGGATCGATACTTATGAAAGTTGTAAAGGATGCATTGACTAGTTAAAATGACTTTACAGAATGTCTTAATTGCATTTAGAACGGAAGTTATGATGATTTCTGGTGATTTCCAGTAATAACAATACTCTGTAGGAATAAAGGCAAAATTGACTTGTAATAGAAACACTTACATAACTCAGACCGGATCGGCACTTATGAAAGTTGTAAAGGATGCATTGACAAGTTCAAATTACTTTACAGAATGTCTTAATTGCATTTAGAACGGAAGTTATGATGATTTCTGGTGATTTCAAGTAATAAAAATACTCTGTAGGAATAAAGGCAAAATTGACTCGTAAAATAAAAACACTTACATAACTCAGATCGGATCAACACTTATGAATGTTGTAAAGGATGCATTGACAAGTTCAAATTACTTTACAGAATGTCTTAATTGCATTTAGAACGGAAGTTATGATGATTTCTGGTGATT
This sequence comes from Nephrotoma flavescens, assembly GCA_932526605.1. Classification (NCBI taxonomy): domain Eukaryota; kingdom Metazoa; phylum Arthropoda; class Insecta; order Diptera; family Tipulidae; genus Nephrotoma; species Nephrotoma flavescens. The sequence continues at coordinate 316,944 of CAKOBK010000369.1, read as the reverse complement.
TCCAGTAATAACAATACTCTGTAGGAATAAAGGCAAAATTGACTCGTAATAGAAACACTTACATAACTCGGATCAGATCGACACTTATGAATGTTGTAAAGGATGCATTGACAAGTTCAGATTACTTTACAGAATGTCTTAATTGCATTTAGAACGGAAGTTATGATGATTTCTGGTGATTTCAAGTAATAAAAATACTCTGTAGAAATAAAGGCAAAATTGACTCGTAATAGAAACACTTACATAACTCAGCTCGGATCGACACTTATGAATGTTGTAAAGGATGCATTGACAAGTTCAAATTACTTTACAGAATGTCTTAGTTGCATTTAGAACGGAAGTTATGATGATTTCTGGTGATCACCAGTAATAACAATACTCTGTGGAAATAAACGCAAAATTGATTCGTAATATTTTTTTTTTATCAAATTAAAGCACGCAGGCTTATCATTTATTTTCAAAACGATTTTTTTACATATAGTAATAATAATACATAGTTTTATTCGAGTAAGTGATAGGAAGATTAAAATGCCAAAGTATTACATTCGTCTGCCAATTAGCGGAGCAAACGTATGATGACAACCGATGAAATTTATACGATAAACTGATAGATTCCAGAAAATCCTGAGCGCCTGAACCCAACACACTAATATTTGCGCCACTGTCCAACAATCCTCGCATGGTCTTTTGGAAATGTGGTTGCCCAGTCGCGCGCATTTCCGTATTCAAGTTTCCCGATTTTCCGGCATTGCATTTATGACAGTTAGGTTTAAGTACATTTTCGCTTCCACGACATAGCAATTATACTTTTACATTATTGTACTACTACTACACTAATAATACTGATATAAAACTGTTCGAAAAGTCGAATTTACTCGCTCGTGTCGTTCGTAAAATTTTGGATTTGTTTTCGCTATAAGTAGTATACATGTGTGTAGTAGTTAGTATATTGTGTTGCGATCTCTTTTGTTATATATTATGTTTTATCATGAGAAAAAAGGGTGGAGTTTACTATTATTTAGTGAACCCAATAAAAAAAAAATCTATGTATTTATTCAAAATGTTAGAAAAACTATCTTTCTCTATCTAGTGTTTATTCAAAAAATATTAAGAGAGAAGGAGTGTCCGTTTTGTGCATTTGTTTAATAAAAACTCAATACATACTTATATAGTCAGACAAAGAGTTTTTATATAAATAAAAAATGCTAACTTTGTGTGAGTTTATTTATTTGATAAATAAATTTACTGGCATAGCAATAGAAAGAAATATTTTGTTCGCTAGAAATGTGACCTTCTACTTTTCCAACAAGAATATCGAACCATTTTTGCACAAACCACGTGCTCTTAAGCGAGGAAAAAATTTTGTGGTAATTGTACAACAACAATGCCATATAATTCTATTGCGGAATGAAAAATTTAATTAAAAGTAGGTTTAGGATTCAATTTATTCTTTGTGTGGTTCAAATTTTCACCTCCAGACTATAGCTCATTTGCTCTGCAAGGGTGCCACAACTCAAAATTCACAAATTTCCCAATACATTTATTTCTAGCTAAAGGAATTAACATTTTAAGATATTGGAAACTATTTTAAGAAAATATGCAAAATATTAAAGAATAATACAACAATTGATGGATGTAGGAATAGAAAAAAAAATTATGTTACTAATCAGAATTTATTTTTATTTACTTAAACAAATTTGAGTGATATGTGTTTTCAAATCGTTTCAAATCGTTTGATTGATTCGTGTTTTATTCGTATTTTTGAGATAATTATAATTTTAAGTGACACAATTAGCTTAATTTGTGTTCGTCGTAAGAATTATAAATGTGCGCAAAATGCCAAAGAAATATTTTTGATTAAGATAAACATTTTTTGAACGTCCGTTTTGTAATTTGTTGAAAGCAATTAGTTATTTTCAGAAAATTATCGAAAACAATGAAACCAGTGGCGCATCGTGTCAGAATTGGATCAAAATCAAAATGTTTGAAAAATCCAGCGTGACATTATTGGCGAATTTCAAAAGCAGCCTGTAAGGGGAATATTTAATCGTGAGGTAGTGTTTCGTGCCCACACTGAGAAAAATTTTGATTTGTAAAAATAAAAAATGAAGTTTTAAACTTAAAAATTATAAATTTTTAAGTTAAAAATTATTTATTTGTTATTAAATGTAAATTATTTTAAAAATACCTTTAAAATTTTTTAAAAATATATTTATTTGGCGAGAATGATACCATTTTTAAACTTTTATGTTTAATTCTGTTTTGTAAAAAATGAATGAATTTTGAAATTAAATTAAGTGAATTAAAATAAAACAGAATTTTTTATATAGGAAATCTAATGATGGTCGACAATTCAGAGAAGCTGAAAATGGTAAATCTCAAAACATAAGCTGTATCCGATTATTTTACATTTTTTAAAAGAAATATTGTGAATTAAAAATTTTAAAACTAAATTATTACAAAACATATTTTAAAATTATAAATAATTTTCCATATGTCTGAGAAATATATTTTTGAAAATTAAAAAATATTTTTAATTTATAAACAGAGTTGCGTAAAAAAATTATTTTAAAACTGAAAATTTTCAAAGAATCATTGAATATAAAGTGTTGTGTTTCGAAATTATGCTTTGAAAAATTCTCACAGATGCCGCATTGTGACAGCCTAGCATTAAGTCGTCTGTAATTTGAATCGATAACCATAAAATTTTCAAAAATATCTACTTATATTAGAATCTTTGGTTTTCTCCCAATTACTGTATCCCACGGGCTAATGTTTTATTTTTTTTTTGATTCATTACCAACTTTATTTTTATTTAAAATAAAATACTTGTACAATATTACTAAACTAAGACAAGTGGATCATTGGATCAAATGACTGGTCCCCTGATTCTAAATTACAATAAAATATTTAACTCCTATTTTAAAAAATTAAAACAAATTAATTTACAATTAAAATTAATTGAATAATTGCACAAAAAATTATAAATGCTTGCTCTTAAGGGGACATAGCACCTTCAAATTTTCAAAAAATCGAAATTTTTTTATGAGAAAATATGTTAGAATGAACGTTTAAAAACATGATTTTAATGATATAAACATGAAAATCTCAAAAAAAAATGTATTTATATTTTTCTTTTATTTATTGCGAAACGCGCCTTATTTAAAGCGCGATAATTTAAACGCGATTATCTCGAAATGACGTTTTTCAAGTTGGCGTGCAAGATTGAGAAAAAACTACTTATCCAATCTTTCTAAAATTTTAACACGTTGATCTACATATATTTCTGCTCAGAATGAACTACGGAAGGAATAATCGGCTTTCAATTTTTTGAGTTACAACTAATTGGGGCGACAGAAAAGCTGCATTTTCGAAAAAATGCCGCCATTTTTTTATTTTTCAACCAAATTTTTTTGTTTTAGTTCATTCCAAGGGCGATTTAATGCTGAATAAAAGCCCGTTTTTTTAGACGTTTCTAAAAGCAGTTATGATAGCGGACGACAGTGGACTAAAAAAATCTAAACAAATTTTTTATGTATACTTTCAGTTAAAGAAAATGTCAATGGAAAGTTTCATTAAGTTATCTCTTTTTATTCCAAAAAAAAAAGTCTTTGAAAAACTTGTTTTTTCAATTTTGAAGGTGCTATGTCCCCTTAATTTACTACACATGAATATATTAAACCCTCCTAAAATTCAACTTTTAGAAAAAAGAAATTTACTCTAAAGTTTAACGATCAAATAAAAAAAAATTAAACTAAATTTGAAAAGTTGCTGCCTCTTTGAACGTCAAAAAATAAATTGTTAAAAATTATTGCTGCAATGATATCAAAATAGTTTTTCCGTAGATCTGCATGAGTCTCAAAATTATTCCCACCTTTGACATAAAATATAAGGTAAACTTCAGGAAAATTTCCATCGTTTTTTCCCGAAAAGCTGCTTCCTGGATCTACTATGATTTTTTTTAATATTTCGTTGAGTAGCAAATATCAGTGTATCTTTGCAACATCCTTGTAACATGTTTGTAACATCTTTTCCTTTATATCTAACGGGTGATTTTTTTGTGGTTAGGATTTTCATGCATTAGTATTTGACAGATCACGCGGGATTTCAGACAAGGTGTCAAAGAGAAAGATGCTCAGTATGCTTTGACATTTCATAATGAATAGACTTACTAACGAGCAACGCTTGCAAATAATTGAATTATATTACAAAAATCAGTGTTCGGTTCGAAAAGTGTTTCGCGATTTACGTCCGATTTATGGTCTACATAATCGACCAAGTGAGCAAACAATTAATGCGATTGTGACCAAGTTTCGCACTCAGTTTACTTTATTGGACATTAAACCAACCACACGAATGCGTACAGTGCGTACAGAAGAGAATATTGCGTCTGTTTCTGAGAGTGTTGCTGAAGACCGTGAAATGTCGATTCGTCGCCGTTCGCAGCAATTGGGTTTGTGTTATTCGACGACATGGAAGATTTTACGCAAAGATCTTGGTGTAAAACCGTATAAAATACAGCTCCTGCAAGAACTGAAGCCGAACGATCTGCCACAACGTCGAATTTTCAGTGAATGGGCCCTAGAAAAGTTGGCCGAAAATCCGCTTTTTTATCGACAAATTTTGTTCAGCTATGAGGCTCATTTCTGGTTGAATGGCTACGTAAATAAGCAAAATTGCCGCATTTGGAGTGAAGAGCAACCAGAAGCCGTTCAAGAACTGCCCATGCATCCCGAAAAATGCACTGTTTGGTGTGGTTTGTACGCTGGTGGAATCATTGGACCGTATTTTTTCAAAGATGCTGTTGGACGCAACGTTACGGTGAATGGCGATCGCTATCGTTCGATGCTAACAAACTTTTTGTTACCAAAAATGGAAGAACTGAACTTAGTTGACATGTGGTTTCAACAAGATGGCGCTACATGCCACACAGCTCGCGATTCTATGGCCATTTTGAGGGA